>ML858798.1:5773-26000 GCA_009831015.1 Picea engelmannii | reverse complement strand
ACCGTGTCTGGCTCTGATAGTTTCTCCTTACAGGATGGCTTCTCAGGTTACACCCAAGTTCTGGTTTCAGAGGAAGACCATTTAAAAACTAACTTCTGAACCAAGTGGGGAAATTTTTCTTATAAGCGCATGCAATTTGGGTTAATCGATGCAGGAGTGACCTTCCAGAGGGCCATGGACATAGAATTTCAGGGACTAATCAACAAGTGTGTAGTAGTGTACTTGGACGAAGTGACTGTGTATTCAAAGAAAAAAGAAGATCACATCCAACACTTAACTCATATTTTTGAAAGGTGTAGTAAATAAAACATATCCTTAAACCCTAAGAAAACTATTTCGGTGTTGAAGAAGGCAAGTTGTTAGGCCACATCATATCTCAAGCAGGCATTGACATATATCCAGAAAGAATTAAGGCTATATCTCAGCTTCCATTACCTCACAACAAGAAGGCTATGCAGTCGTTCTTCGAGAAAATCAATTTTGTGAGGAATTTCACTCTCGATTTCGCGGAAACTATAAAACCTCTACAAAAGATCATTCGTAAGGATGTTGAGTTTAAGTGGGATGATGAACGAAAGATGGATTTTAACAAGATAAAAACCATTATCTCTCAAGCCTCAGTGCTGCAAAGTCCCGATTTCAACAAATACTTCTTCCTCTATACTTTCACTTCTGACCAATCATTAGTTGCAGTATTAACTCAGACAGATGATGACAAAAGCGAAGCCCCAATATGGTTCATGAGAACTAACCTCCAAGGTGTTGAAATTAACTATCTTGCTATAGATAAATAGGCTTACATGGTTTATAAGGAAGTAAAAAATATCAGATCTCACATCCTCAAGAATCACACCAAAGTAATCGTACCTCACCCAGCAGTCCGATCCCTATTTACTCAGCAGGAGATGGGGGAAAGAAGAGGAAATTGGATGGAAATAGTTCAATAATTTGATCTAGATATAAAACTTGCTAAACTAGTTAAAGGACAAGGGTTGTGAAAACTGGCAGTTGAAGCTCAAGACCAAGTAAATGAAGACCCTGGATGGGAGAATCAAATGGCATTATGGTGTGGTGAAGATTCATACATTTCACTAGGATAATAGTCTTGGTATGTGAAACTGACTTATCTATTATACCATGGGACTTGTCCAGAAAACCTCAACCTTAGGGAAAGGAGAGCTCTCAAGTTAAAGTCTGCACAATATCGCCTCATAAATTCGGTACTCTTTCGGGTTAATTATGATGGAGTACTTTTGAGATGTCTTGAACATGAAGATACAAACAAAGTTCTAAAGGATTTCCTTGATGGCCCTGCCAGTGGACATTTTGCATAAGATACTACCGCTCATAAGATGCTGAGAGATGGCTATTATTGGCCCACTTTGTTCAAGGACACTCACACATATGCTAGAAACTGCAAGAATTGTCAAATAAATGCTGGGAGAGAGAAGAGAGCAACAGTCCCACTCCAACCGGTGACCGTCTCTAGGCCTTTTAAGCAATGGGGGTTAGATATCATAGGAGAGATTACACCAAGATCTTCAAAAAAACATAAGTACATACCTATTTTCATCGATTACTTCAAGAAATGGGCAGAGGCCATCCCTCTGACTCATGTAAACGAGAAGGTGGTAATCCAATTCATAGAACAACAACTAATCACAAGGTCTAGTGTCCCTTCTATTCTTGTTTTTTATAATGCAACTTATTTTTCTTCCACCTTATTAATAGAGTTTTCCCTAGACAAAGGAATCATAATTATATACTCTGCAAACTATTATCCACATGGACACAGAATGTCATAATCAACTAATAAGAACCTAGTGATGATTTTGAAGAGAACAATTGCAGACAACTAGAGGAATTGGCATAATCTACTCCATAACGCTTTATGGGCAGATATAATTACACCCAAGGAAGCTATAGGGAATTCCCCATACTTTCTAGTATACGGACATTAATCCATTCTCCCAAACGGACTATATCTTCCATCTCTTCAACTTGCTTAGGAGTCTAGGGGGCATCCCTCATCAACCTTACAACAAAGAATTGACACCCTTCTCATGTTAGAAGAAGAAAGGGAGAAAGATAAATCAAAATGCATATCCCACCAGTAGATAGTTAAAAGGTGGTTTGATAAGCATAAGGCTAAAGAGAAGAATTTTTAGAATGGGACAAAGCAAATGAGCCTAAAGGCAAACATCCTAAGTTTTAGAATCTGTGGCTTCGACCTTTCCAAGTGGCCGAGAAGATTGGGGTAGGTACTTATCGGTTACAGAATCTAAGGGGGGAACTTGACGTCCTCCCAGTGAATGGCCAAGCCCTAAAACAATAATTTCAATAAATAAATAAATAAATAATGTTTTGCATGTGTATTTTCATGATGTTGTTTTAGCTAGGTCGATTGCGAAATGCATTTTTGTTTTATTTTTCTATTTGGACTTCTACACTTTTGAATATTGTGTTTATAAATACAATGGTTGACCTCAAAACATGCGACATAGATAACTCTCTTCCTAACTCATCGCTCGCATACAAACACAAGAAGAGTTGGGGAACTTGCAATTGTTTCGAAGGGTCCTTTATCTAACCTGCATAGATGAACAACTTCAAAGAAATGTCAGAAGTTTCTACCTGGTGGTCTGGTAAAAACTAATACGGAAAGATGGAAGGGACTACATGCACCTCAGAGATAGAGCTAGTGAGCCTCACCGTGATCATCTCATGTTTTTGCAAATAACAAATGACCTCCTCTCTCGCTCACTTAGGGAATTCTGCCGAAATAAAATTCAACTATATCAAATGGGCGCACAGTAGGAGAGGGTATACAGATATCTTCATTAGGGCTATGGATGCTCACTGGTAGAGAAGCAAGGTCTATGACGTTGGGGTGACTCCGTCGGGGCTATGGACGCTTGCTGGCAGCAGAGAAACACCATAGAAAATGAATGAAGGTATCAAAAGGGCATAGTGCCTGTAAATGATTTACTAGACTCTTATCAAAAGAGGGTGTGGGTCAAGGCCACATGGAAAGAAGGAGGAATTAAGGTTGAAAACCCCATAGGTAGACCCAGAGGCATCAACCAGAGAATTTCAAATGCAAGGGTAAAAGAGGCTATGATTTAAAACCATTAAGTTCTCCACCACCTTTTGCATCAACCGAGCCTAAATAAGGAACACAGATTCTTCTTTCACCCAGCAAGTCACTATTTGTTGAGCACTCATCACACCCTAAAAATCCTTTGTCAAATTTTACCTTTTGGGTACCAGTTGATCCTTTGCACTATCTAATTCGACTTCATTATGAAAATGTTTCCTTTTCTTATCATATTGAATCTCATCAAGTCTTTCAAAGTTTGCTTGAATCTATGAAAAATAACAACTTAAAAGACTTAACTTTTAAATAAAGAATCAATAGCCAAAACATTTCACCCGATGCACCCAAATTTGACATCGGAAGGAATTAAAAAATGAATAAAAATCACTCAAAAAAACTGCAATAATCGAGCATCGATCTTCCCCGGCATCGGAAAAATGAAGTTTTCTTTCGCAACAAGCATCACAAAAGGATATCGTTGACAATCGATCCCCTTCGGCCTCGGTGAAATGTTAAAAGCATAAATTTCAATGAAGAAAGAAATGATATCGTCGATAGCCGATACCCAATGGGCTTATCAGAGAAGACCAAATCGCGATGAACATTCCGACCATGCTAAAGTTTTTCTCCAATTGTCAACTTCTGAAACATTTCAGCATCAAGAGTTTTAAGGATGATAACCCAAAGGAAACTGCATGATAGGTTTATCCCTGATCGTCAATCTCTGACACATTTTTGTCATCAACAATCCCAGTTTTAGTTAAGAATGTGCAACTTGAATAAAGTCTCGAGTCCAGCCAATACTCGGCAGCTAAGTTACCAATCTTCAATGCCACGTATCCTGAGCCATTTGTGCCACATCAGAACCGTATGATGAAATCAATCAGCGTCGTAGATCTTTCACAGAATAACATCATCAAAAACACCCGTAACATATTTCTAACCCCCGATCCAGCCACTAGGAAAGAGAAACAATGGGACGTTTTAGCACTAGATACGTTTCGATCCAGAGCATTTAAGGGACTAATTAATTCCAAATATCACATTAGTTTCTAATTTGTGCATGAATCAAACAGACCGTTTGAATTTACCGATAGAACACATCACCCTTCGTGCCTCCGCCATCAACCCATGATGAATTAAAATGCAGAGATTTGGCGGTAGATTCTTTTGAATTTCACTCATCACCTGAATTAATTGGTTGATACGATCGATAAGTTGTTCCCGTTAAATCCTCTTGAGCCATTGTAAACAAGATCATTTTGCACGCAAAGTAATTTCAAAGCATCCAGAGGAACGAGACGAGCAATTCAAAAGCTTCTGAGATCACCGTGAGTATCAAACTACAAATTTTAGAAAGTGTTATAGGTATGAACCAGTCTGGATTTTCTATGTTTTCACTTTGTATATACATTAATATCCAATGTCACTCTATGCACAGGCCCTAAAGGATTTTATTTTGATTTGCATAAACAATGCCTCCAAGAAATCCAAATGCTAGGCGATCGCCAAGAGCACCTAAGCTAAAGGAACCAGAGGTGGGAGAAGGCTCGTCCCCAGGGCTAGCAAAATAATTAGAATTCGCTCCAAGGCCAGAACTAGTCATCAAAACATCCACCAAGAAGATTTTCACTCAACCCCCGACCTATGGAGACACATAGGAAAACAAAGGGGGAAAGGTGGTACTCCCACACTAGGGAGAACTCTTCAAGAAGATTAGTCAGGAAATAATTCCCAAAATATATCCCGCATGGTGACCCCAACATGAGAAAGCTCGACAATGAATTTTTTCCAAATATCTGATAGTCATACTTGCACATGGTAGTTAGCAGAACCCCAGTGTTTCCTTGTATCGAGTTGCTACAATGGCTCATCACACGGACACACAGAAGTGCCTGATCAACGATGACAATGGTGAGTGTGATAGGGTTTTCCTTCCGGTAGAGGTGCATAATTATTACAATCTCAGAGACCCAAAAGAGTGTCTAAACATCGATTTCGTCATCAACTTTTATGATCACCATGACATTGGTCAGGTGATGGATTCATGGTGGAGAGAGGATAAAAATTACACCAATCGAAGCTTCATCTGGTACCAAATAGCCAACTTAAGGGAGTCGTATATCTATATAATGGCCCTCATCTACCAATTTTATGGGGAGAAAGATTGTTCTAGGTTCTCATAAGCTTAGATGCCTCTATATTATATTGTAGCCATTTATGGGAGAGGTTTTAATTGGGGTTCCATCATTTCCAAGTAGCTAAGCATTTTCATACAACAGGCTCAGACGTCGAAATAAGGAGAGACTCTATCCTTCTACATGGATTATTATTTATTAGATGTCATCTGCACCAGAAACTTTTTTTCCATAATGAACTTGAGTTGGCACGTCTTGGAACTCCTGGTCCATGTATATTTTAGCGTCTTATGGAAGAACAGATACAAAAAATCCTACTCCCTCATCTGCGATGAATTCATTGCTCGCATTCATTTCATTCTTTTCAAGAAAGAGTGTCCAAGACTATCAGTTGCGGCCAAAAAGATGATATAAAAGTTTGGTCACTAGTATCTGGATGAGCGTGATACCTATATCAGGGTTTTCAGGGCCACCGGGGCACCACACCTTTTACTCGTGCATGTTCTTGATCGAATAGTGGTAGGGGAAATATGTTACCAGACTATCCTGCAAGGCTACAACGCTTCCCCGGTGAAGGACAAGAAACATGAATTTATACCTTATGGATTCCATATAGGTTTCTACCTGGTAAAAGAAACTACCCAAGATAAGCAAGAAGGATTGATTCCGGACCGACCATTTTCGCAAAAATGATCCAAAAGGTCTAGTCCTTAAACATGCATCTCAAGTGTCGTCCTGCTGACCATACGCCCACGACAAATTTGAAGATGAGGCCTTCACCGAAAATGCTCAGGATTGGGATGAAGTTGTGGAAAGGATGACTGACCCCAAGGTTATCGGGTTTAGAGCCATGATCCTAGATGAACAGATGGTGATCCTATAACAATTAGTTCAAGAGGCCCTTAGAGCCAGAGAAGAAATGCTAGCGACCGAAGCAACAGAAACTCCCCAGGTAACCACGGTGCAATATAGAAGTTCCCCCGAGGCTCGAGACGCACGGGAGAGGGTGTTACTCATGATAGAAAATGCGTAGCGGATAATGGATCAGTTGCAAAATGACCCAGACATCATAAATATGCTAAGGCTCCCTATCGACAACTTGGATGAAAGAAAAATGGGACCAAGCGGTCCTGAATTCATAGACCTTGATGAAATTGTTGGGTTAGATGACCCTGAATTCACAACGCCACCAGCCATATCACCGACAAACATTTCGGATCAGCCAGGGATCGTCGAAGCATCATAGAGGATTGGTGCATCAAACCCATTAAGTGAGTTGATAAATATATATGATGATGATGAAATCCCAGAGGTATCTCTTGGGACCCCTATACATATCGAAGAATAAAAGAGACCAGTGAAGACATCTTCTCCTATTCCTGATGCCCAAATTCAAGAGGTCTCACGGAAAGAAAAGGAAGCCAAGAGTGTCCTAGAGAGTAATATGCCCAATGAGTCGGAGACCTAAGAAAACAGTCTGAAGGATGAGTCAGGGTCAGACGACCCAAAGGAGGGAGCCCTACAAAAATAAATTGGCATTTGAACGGTCGATGAACAAGTAAGTATAGAGTCTATCCCTGATTCCTCTATTTCAATTGATACTCAAAACCCCGATGATTGATAGACAAAATATAGGCCTTTAGAGAACAAATATGAAACTCAAGAACCCAGTCTGGAACAAGTATACACCAGCAGAAGTCTAGGAAACACACTCACATGGGGGGATCGTCAGATTCCCAAACCCATGGATGAAGTAGCTGACATACATGACATATCTTATGATTAGAGGAAGAACGCTATCATCCAGAGAACCACCAAGAAGAGGAGGATCACTTTAGATCACTCCATCATCATCACTACCGAGGAACATCTGATCAACATAGAGCATGCTAAGACGTCTGAACTCATCGTCACGGGGAGGAAAATCACAGATGCCACCCTGGATAGATCCAAAAGAGATGAATATGAGATGGTCATTGCTTTAAAGGAATTGGAACATTTGTGCCACTTGGTGAAGTATTACCAGGACACCACACAAGCCGCGATGTACCTAAGGAACGAATTCAAGGAGTCCTACAACAAGTTCACATACGGGTGACACCTATTCACTGCAAGGAGAGTTGAGCTCGAGGACGACACCCTCATGGAACTTGAAACGTGTAAATATATGGAGTGGTAGTACAAGAAAGCCCAGCAAGTCATAGAGAGAGTCGACTACATTGGTGCAATCAACCAAGGCCGAGACAAATAAGAAAATGATGTTCGGGTGTTGAACGAAAGCAGTCTTGATCGCATAAAGAAATCAACCTAGTATTGGGAAAAAATGGCTTGGGAACCTTACCGATAAATCCAAGAGAAATGGCCCAAGTGTGAGAAAAAATGGGTTAAAATCAAGAAGGAAATGAAATACATTGGACTCCCCGAGTTTGGCACACCTGATGACTTCTTCAACTTGTGCGACATTGTCAAATCGCACACTGAGCAAGATTCATCATGGGTTGAAGAACTAGAAAAGGTGACAGACACAACACCAGGTCAAGTGCGACAGTTTATGGAACACCCAATCAAAGTTCGGGCTATGTTGCAATAGTTAAGTGCCAGTCTAGTCAAGTATCGAGCACATGCATTAGAGATAAGAGAGATTTACACGGCTCCGATGGAACAACATATATTCCCATACTCCAACACCTGCGAGGATCTCTTCATCAAGTGGGTGGAGTACGAGAAGAGTCACCCTCTTAAGTGATATCTTAAGATGACTCTTAGACAAACTAATAGGAGAGAACGCCATGTTACAAATTTTGTTTTACTTATCTACACTTTATCCGTTATTTTTAGTTAATTTTATGATATAAATAGGAGCATCGACCGATTAGTCAAGGGTCGATGGTTGTTGCAAGAAACTCTCATTTTTTGTTTTGTTAAGAATTATTTTGGAGCTGTATTTAATTAAGAAGACCTTCTGGACCAGAGACAAGTTTATGTTTTCATCAAATGCGTGTAGGATTGGATGTGGAGAATAAATATCTCCTATATCATCTCATGAATGGATGTTGTAACGAGCAAGAGTTATTAAATCTATTGATAAGTTATCTTATGCATTTTTTGCAGTTCTTTCTTTAATGATGAAGATGAATCTTTTTGTTATTATGTGATTGATGATTAGAGTCGAGTGAATTATTTTACTTGCCATCGTTTATCACATGCATGTTTTCTTTTGATAATTTGTATCTCAGTCAGTGATTGGAATACTCACACAGTTAACGTATTAGTACTAGGCATGTGGTAGACGATCATTGCTTGCATGCTAGAGTAAAGGGCTATCCCTAACTCAGCCTCTTCTCCAGTAGTTTATTGTGTTCCCACTTTGTTACCCAGTTGTTTTATACCGGCTTTATCTTATATTAGTCCTACCTAAGAGAAAATACAAAAAGAGAATGTCTGAACTAAAGGAGAGAACCTTCACAAGAAAATGTAAAGCCCATCGATTATTTTGGTTGGATCGTAAGATCTGGAGAACCATTCCACCATTAAACGCTGCAAAGTCTAATTGGACCTCGGTGGCGGGTTTGGTTCATGTTGTTGAATTAAAGGGATTTAGGACCCATCAACACTAATAAAAACCCTAGTTCTTGAAATCGATGAAAAACACAACTTACAAGTGATTGGAATTGGGAGTTAGGGGTGATATAGCTGAAATCCTATGCCAGGAATCCAATGGAGATGACAGTTCCTCAATCTGAGTCTTAGTTTTTGTTATATACCGAGTTGCAAGTCACATCCCAAACCATTTCAGGGACTCTTGGCCAATTCCTCCTTGGGGCATAAAAACTTAATGGAGCAACATTTTTTAGTTCTGTGAGATGATGAAATATTGTTTAGGCATGGACTAGGTGAAAACATTATCGATCCGTTCACGAGGGATGGTTTCATAAATTGGACCCCTTAATCCAAATGTTGCATTTCTTCAAACTGAGACAAACACTAATTTTTTAAATCAATGAGTAAAGAAACTTCTGAGGCATGGCACCCAAGAGTGAGGGGTTCTCTAGATGAAATCATATCCTAGTAATACATCGAATTCGACGGTTCCTCAATCTGAGTCTCGGTTTTCTTTTTATGCCCAGTTGCAAGTGGCATCCCAAACCATTTCGAGGACTCTTGGCCAATTCCTCCTCAAGGCATAAAAACCTAATGGAGCAACATTTTTGAGTTATGTGAGATTTTGCAAGATTTTTTAGACATGGACTATGTGACCACATTGTCCATCCGCTCCCAAGGCATGGTTTCATAAATTGGACCCCTAAATCCAAATGTTGCATTGTTTCTTACTAAGAAAAACCTAGTTCTCAAAATCGATGAAAAACACAAATTACAAGGGATTGGACTCAAGAGTTAGGGGTGATCTAGAAATCCAATGACAGGAATACAACCGAGACGATGGTTCCTCAATCTGAGTCTCAGTTTTCGTTATATTCTGAGTTGCAAGTTGCATCCCAAACCATTTCGGGGGCTCTTGGCCAATTCCTCCTCAAGGCATAAAAACCTAACAGACAAACATTTTTTAGTTCATGAGATGTTTCAAGATTGTTTAGGCATGGATTAGGTGACCACATTATCAATCCGCTCATAAGGGATGGTTTCATAAATTGGACCCCTTAATCCAAATGTTGCATTGCTTCAAACTAAGCCAAACACTAATTATTGAAATCAATGAGTAAAGAAACTTATGAGGCATGGAACCTAAGAGTGAGGGGTTCTCTAGCTTAAATCCAATCCTAGTAATCCATCAAAGTCTATGGTTCTTTAATCCGAGTCTCAATTTTCTTTTTATGCCCAGTTGCAAGTGGCATCCAAAACCATTTTGGGGACTCTTGGCCAATTCCTCCTCAGGGAATAAAAACCTAACGGAGCAGCATTTGACGTTGCAAGCTTGTTTAGGAATGGACTAGGTGACCACATTTTCCATCCGCTCCCGAGTCATGGTTTCATAAATTAGACCTCTAAGTCCAAATGTTGCATGTATTCAAACTGAGCAAAACACTAGTTCTCCAAATCAATGAAAAAAACAACTTTTGAGGCATTACACCCGGGAGTGAGGGGTGATCTAGCTGAAATCCTATGCCAGGAATACAACGGAGATGATGGTTCCTCAATATGACTCTTGGTTTTCTTTATATGTCGAGTTGCAAATCACATCCTAAACCATTTTGGGGAATCTTGGCCAATTCCTCCTCAGGGCATAAAAACCTAACAGAGAAACATTTTTTAGTTCCATGAGATGATGCAAGCTTGTTTAGGCATGGACTACGTGACCACATTATCGATCTTCTCACTAGGGACGATTTCATAAATTCGACCCCTTAATCCAAATGTTTCATTGCTTCAAACTGAGAAAAACACTAATTCTCGAAATCAATGAGTAAAGCAACTTCTGAGGCATGGCACCTGAGAGTGAGGGGTTCTCTAGCTAAAATCCTATCCTGGTAATTCATCGGAGTCGACGGTTCCTCAATCCAAGTCTCGATTTTTTTTTTATTCCCAATTGCAAGTCGCATCCCAAACCATTTCAAGGAATCTTGGCCAATTCTTCCTCGGGGCATAAAAACCTAAAGGAACAACATGAAATAGCATGGAAAGGAAAGGCATGGTATGGAAAGACAAAGCATGGCAATTGAATGCAAGTCATGTCATTGCAAGACATGGTATGGAGGGGCATGGCATGGAAAGGAATACCATACGATAGCAATGCATAGAATTAAATGACAAGGCAAGGCATGGCATGGCATGGCATGGAAAGGCAAGGCATGTCATTGCATGGCATGGAAACACATGGCAAGGAAAGGCATGCAAAGGCAAGCCATGGCATGGCATGACATGGAAAAGTATGGAATGGAATGGCAAGGCAAGGCAAGGAAATACACCTTGACACCTTTTATGACATTCATTTGTGAAATATAAGAGAAGAATATATATAGACCAATTAACTCTCAAAGGATTTTTATAGGAAAACATAATCATATATAGCACAAAATGGAGAGGGTTGGAACTTACAGTTATGTAATAGAATTTACAATTGATAATTAAAATGTGTAATCGATTTTTTTACGATCTTTACTAACATTTATTGGAATTGTTGCATGTTTTACAACATTGGTATGACTTCTTATTTGTAACTTATTTGAAATTTTATTATGGTATGTGCACTTTGATATAATGTAATATGATTATGGTTTCATTTCATATGTTGTAATATTAGAAATATAACACAAAAATTACATATTGCATGAAATAAATAATAACTTTTCATTTTGAATGTTCTTTTTTGCAGAACACAGGTCTTCCAGAAGACCCAGTTGATCCTCATGAGATAGATCCAAATTATAATGGGTTTGATACAAACACGGGAGATGATGATGATGAGGCAGATGAAGAAGACGTTGTGAATGACAACGATGATGACCACAATGATGATGATGACCTAGTTGTTGGTAGTAGCCAGTGACATTGATCATATAGACTCCATCATTGATCATTGTTGATATATCTTTATGATGCCTATTTTCATGTTTACTATCATATGTATCAATTTCACCTGCAATACCATATTATAGAGTTTTATCATTTTGACATTTATCATTTTGACTTATATAATTTCGACATATATCATCTTAACGTATGTCGATTGTTGGCTATGTATCATTCTGACATGTTATTGATCTATTGTCATATTTGAATTTCACTTGTTGTAGTTATATATGATGATGATCTTATCAGTATTAAAGATATAAGTTTTTTGACATGATACTTATCTAATATTGATATATTTGACTAGTTTTAATTATAGATGATGATCATGTTATAATCATTATCTTGTTATTTTATATATATTGTATGTTGTAGATTTTCTTTAGATGGAGATTTAATAAGTATAATGATCTTGTTAGTTTGTATGGATGTCCAGTTCCCTAAAAATTCTTTATAAAAGCTATCATATAAAATACTTCAAATGAAATATGACTTACTATATAATAATATAAGTTTTCTAAGATGCATGATATATTTAACTAATTAAATTGAAATAAAAAAATTTAAATTACTAAATGGAAGCTAAAAAGGACACAACATGAGTTGTTAAAATGGAAGCAAAATGTGGCTCTAAAATGGAAGTAAAACTCGACATTAAATTTAAAGCCATACTTGGAGCTATTTCTGGATCTAAGTAGGAAGCTAAATTGAATGCTTAACAAGAAGTAAAATTGGATTCTAATTAAGAAGAAAATCCCAACACTAAAAGGAAGAAAACCCTGGACCTAAAAAAGAAGCAAACCTTGGAACTAAAAGAAATGGAGCTAACAAGGAAGCAATTCTAGAAGAAAAAAAAATGCAATAATGGAAGCACATCTTAGCATTAATTTTGGAATCCAAACTAGAAGCTATTTTCGATGCTACAATAGAAGTAAAATAGAAAGCATGATTGGGAGCTAAATTAGGTGCCACACCTGGAGCTAAAATAGGAGCTAAACTAGAAGCTAAACTAGGCGCTAAACCATGAGCTAAATTAGGATCTAAACCAAGAGCTAAACTAGGAGATAAACTAGGCACTAAACTAGGAGATAAATCATGAGCTAAACAAGGAGCTAAATTAGGATCTAAACTAGGATCTAGACTAGGCGCTAAACCAAGAGCTAAATTAGGGACCACATGTGGAGCTAAACTAGGTGCTAAACTAGGAGCTAAACCAGGAGCTAAATTAGGATCTAAACCAGGAGCTAAACTAGGAATTACACCTGGAGAAAAATAGGTGCTAAACTAAGAGCTAAACTAGGAGCTAAATTAGGCACCACACTTGGAGCTAAACTAGGTGCTAAACTAGGAGCTAAACCAGGCACTATTTTGGGCATTATTTAGGGAGTTATATCACAGTTTAGGCACTAAACTAGGTGCTAAATCAAGAGAAAAAGTAGGAGCTAAATAAGAAGCAAAATTGGGCGCTAAAAAGGGAGAAAAAATAGGTGCTAAAAATGGAGCAAAACCTGGTGCTAAAGAGGGAGATAAACTGGGAGATAACGAAGGAAAAGGAGAAGCGTGAACATGTTTGGTGTATAACATGTAAAACAAAAGGCCACAGAAAAGAAGAGTGTTCAGCCTTTGCGTAGTATATGGACACAAGAGCACCAAACCCATTGGAAGTAGGAGTAGGGTATTGTGAGATATGTAATACATTTTGGCATCATCTGACTACTTGTCCCCTACTACATAAATATCAGAGAACCCAAAGGAATTTATTTTATAATTTTTGCAAGTCAATAGGACACGATGAGAAAGATTGTCGCACATTCAACCTAATGAGAGAGTGCACTTCGGATACTTACAAAATCCAAGAGGAAAATGTCGTACCAAAAGGAGGAATCCCACAATATACACTCAAAGACGATTTATTCAAGGAGGACATGGAGGTTTCAACATAGGTCGAGGATGTGGAGGATTTGGCCAAGGAAGTTGAGGATGGATAATTTGTTACAACTACAATAAACCAAGACACTTAGCAAGAGATTTCTCAAATCCTTACATGACATGCATGTATTGCAGGGCCTTGGATCATGTTATAGAAGACCGTCCTTAGTTGATAGCAAAGTGGTAGGCGAGAGGGAATCAGAACCAAAACCAAAACTTGCAAATGATAGCTATTGAAGAACATGACGATCAACCAAAAGTAGCAGTTGTTACATGTGGTGGGACAAGAACTGGACCAGATGTGAAAGGCAAATGAAAAGAAGTAGAACAATGGATAAGAAAAGAAGTTGAGCCTAGGCCAAAATTTAACCCATGGGAAAAAAAGGAGACTTATCAGCAAGAAAGGAAATAAATACTAGGACTAGACTAGATAGCTTCAATATCAAAGACACCACCTGTATATGATATGCCACCAGTATATGATTGCACTATTCCATACAGAAAAATCGAGAAGGTAAATAATTTGAAGGAATTTCTAAAACGGTGTTTAGAATTGATGCAGGATGATACCGCATTGAATACACCACATATGATGATTGATCAGTTTACACTAGACAAATAAATACCTACAACACATAAAGAAGTGAACCGAGTCCTGTGCAAGAAGAGGACAAATAGAGAGTTCATATTAAGTGCACAGATAGGAGAATATGACATGGATAATTTCATCTTGGACTTAGGATCAAACATCAATGATCTCCCAAGACAGACATGGGAGATGATGGGGAAACCAAATTTAGTATGGTCGACTATCCAGTTGATATTGTCTAACCAACATAAGATAATATTGATCGGGAGACTGGTAGGAGTACATGCGAACATAGATGGAGTGTGCAATGTAGCTCACTTTGAAGTCATCGAGATTGTGGATACCAGTCAGTCGCACCCCGTTTTTCTCAAACAATATTGGGCCTTCGAAAATCAAGCGATAATCAAACTAAAGAAAAGAGACATGAATTATGAAGGAGGAGGATTAAAATTCACTACGCCATTAGACACCGTTGAGGAAAAAAGATATGTGGAACCCGCAAGAGAGGAAATTGATACCTTATATAATATGACAACGTGCATGGATGACTATGTCAATCCCACTATAGATTTTACACTTAGTTCGAGAATCATAAGCTCTTGCACATCAGAATCATAGGAAGGACATTAACACTGGTAGCATTGGTTGCATGAGGTATCGACTAGAAGGTGTACGTTCATTACCCGCTCTTCGCACTGAATTGGAACAGAGGTACGTGATACACCAAAGTTCGACGAAGTGATTGTAAGTTATTTTTTTAACAAATTCAAGCTACAGATACCTGAACAATAAAGGTTGTTAGAATTATATGTTGCACTAATATTGACTCCAACAAGATGGTGGGAAACCCACAAGGAAGGGATATAGGATTGGAAACAATGCAAGAGGCTAACGCAGATTAGGTTTGGAGCAGAGGATAATATTCCAAAGTATACAAGCATGAGAAATCTGAGAGACCATGTGGCGTGATGAATGAAAATTTGGAAGCAAGTGTCAAAGCAGGAATGGACACACAAGTTCATACATACACTAGAAATAGTTCCCGAAATTGGTACCAAGAGTTATAAGTGTACAAGAAAACGACGAACTGGGAGGAACTCATCCAAAAATTTAAGGTAACCTTTACTTTTGAATTTGAGTCACATTTAGTTGATGCAGTATTACAAGTCATTGGAGGAAATTTTTTTATGAAAGAAGGAAAAGAAGAATTAGTACATACCTATAATGCACACAGAGACTCTATGACAACTCGTGAATTATTGGAATGTTATAACATTACCGAGGACAAAAATTTTGAATAAGACCCGAGAAATGTACAAGTATCAGAAATTGAAAGGGAGCACGATGTAGTAGGTCCAACACTTGAATCTGATGCATATGCCAAGCCCTTAAGAGTGTGCAAGGTGAATATTGGCATGGAGTAAAATCCATAGTTTGCAAATATTGGGGATTATCGGAATGATGAGACCATGGAAAAGATCATAGACTTACTGCGTGAATATCAAGATATTTTTCCAACCACTTTTTTAGAGATGAAGGGAATATCTAAAGAATTATGTGAGATGAAGATTTCGCTAAACCTAGATGCTAAACCCATGAGACAGAGACCTTAAAGATTAAATCCAAAGTATAAATAAAAAGTGAAAGTTGAACTTGATAGGATGATAGAAACTAGTATAATTCAACATGTCGCGGAATCTAAATGGATAAGTCCAATGGTGGTTCAGGATAAGAAGGAGGGGGGTATTATAATTTGTGTAGACTTGAGAAAATTGAATGATTCCTTCTTACATGACCCATTCCCAACCTCCTTTACACATGGAGTATTGGAAAGCGTAGGAGGATAGGAGACCTATTCGTTCACCGATGGATTTTTAGGATACCTTCATATAAATATTGTGCTAGAAGATAGACACAAGACGACATTTGAGACAAAGTGAGGAAGCTATTAGTACACAGTGATGCCATTTGTATTAAATAATGCACCTTATGTATTTTCGAGATTAGTTGTCGTAGCATTTAAGGAGTTTATTCATCATTTTCTTGAAGTATACCTAGTTGATTGGACTATATTTAGCCTATTGAAATATCACATAGAAACTCTAAGGTTGATGCTTTATTGGTGTAGACAATGTCAACTTTTGTTAAATTTGAATAAATGTATTTTCGACGCACCATTTGGGATACCGTTAGGCCATGTAGTATGAAAGCAAGGTATGTTATTTCATTCAGCCAAGATAGCAATAATTGTTAATTTACCACCACTTGAATCCGTGTAACAATTGAGAACAACATTGGGTCATACAGGTTACTACCGGAAATTTATTAAAGACAATGCGCACATTACAACCCCAATGGATAAGTTACTGAAGAAAGAAGCTAATTTTTAGTGGAATAAATATTGTCAAAAGGGTCTGGATATATTAAAATAAAAGTTAGTAATTGCACCCATTATGGTATTCCCAAATTGGCAAAAGGAGTTTCATGTCCATGTGGACACATCATAAATAGCACTCGGCGCAGTACTAGGCCAGCCTAGGGAAGGCGAGTTAGACCATGTAATCATGTTTGCTAGTAGGAAGTTGTCAACTGCTAAGAAAAATTACACGATGACAGAAAGAGAGGGCTTGGCAATGGTGTACACTTTGCAGAAGTTCAGACATTACATATTGGGCTCCCACTTCAATATGTATATAGACCATTATGCACTCATATATCTAGTGAAAAAACTAGTGTTGGGGGGGAAGGATCAGCAGATGGTTGTTACTATTCCACGAGTATGATTTTGAAGTTATAGTGAAGCCAGGAAAACTGAATGCAGGACCACACCATTTGTCACATATTCTAACAGGAGAATATGCATGTAATTTAGATGATAGCTTACCCAATGTGCAATTGTTTTCAGTTAAGATGGTAGACAATTAGTTTTCATATATTTCCCAATACTTAAGCATCATAATGGCTCCATCCAATATGACAGTATCCCAGAAGAAACAACCAGTGGTCAGATCAACCAATTACCGATTGATCACAGGAAACTTATATAAGTTAGGCATCGATGGAATACTATGACAATGTGTGGTAGACAACAAAGACCCATTATTTTAGTAGAGGCACATGAGGGAATTGCAGGACGACACTATGCAGGAAAGGCGATAACATAGAATGCGTAGGCATATGGTGGCCTACACTCCATAAGGATGCAAAGTAATATTGTTAGATTTGTGACATTTTTCATAGAGTATAAAGACCATCATGAAGGGATGAGATGCCCTTGAATGCTCAGGTTACCTTACAAGCATAGAAAAGAAACAAATAGGTAAGAGGAAACATAGAGGAAGGAAACTGGGCTCCGTCGAAGGGAGCGATAGTGCAGAGAGACATGACTGCGTAGATGATACCTATGTAGCATTCAACACACCACATGATGGGACATGAAATCAAGAGTTATCATGAAAATGACTCGTTGGCATTGTGTAACATTAAATACAAAAGACCTCATCTGATGGCCAAATAGAACAGAGAATCCACTGAAGGTATAGAGTAATGGAGAAATAAAGGCAAGCACTAGTGGATTAGACAGAGAGTTTAGGTGTGAAAGGAAACTATAGTTGGAAATGCAGTATAAAAGTATGTGAAGAAGCATGTAGTCATAATTAAAACTAATAGGAAAAGCATTTGAAATTGACTTCAATCGAAATACGGTGGGAACGAGTGTGACGAAAGTTTGTACAGGATGGTCGATCCAGACCGAAACCCGCCAAAGGACATAGCATTATTGAAAATCCATTGGATGATATTGCAAGTACACTTGGATGAGAATTCAAGTAGGATGCATAGAGCCAACTCTCTATAAAAAAAGTGGAAGGGAAAATCCATTGGTTCTTATCCATTCGAGATAGGAGGAAGAGTCAAGTGTAAGATAGAATATGAGCATGGTGAAGAGAAAGAATGGAGGGTAGAGGATCCAAGTAGAGTATAGCATAGGATTATGTAACCACCTAAAGCCACATTATAGAGTTTTTAGTAGACTGTAGCGTCAGTGCAGGAAGAAGTCCCGCGAACAATAGTAATAGACCCCAGTCTAGCAAACTGTCCCAGAACCAGAATGCACAGAACAAAAGGCAACATACAAGCAAGAAAGAAGCACAACAAACCAAAAATGCATCAAGAAGGAGCACATGAACATGAATAATAGGGAAATAAGGCTTTATGCATAGTAATAACCTGGGTATGGTGATAGTACTTATGATACTTGAGAAACAAGAAAACCATCTACCTAAATTATAGAGGGAAGTTAGGTAGGAGTTCCATGCTTATTCAACTCCATTTTTTAGAAAGAATGACGTAATTTAGAAATAATCACATATATTGCAGGATAAATTTAGTAGTATGACACCCATAATAGTGAAGGTGACCTATGACGCACTGGAAGAAGGCATGAGTGGCTCGGGATGAGCCACAGGTGAGTGTTGGGGGGTTGTTGAAAAGGAATTTTGGATAATTTTTGGGATATGTTCCAAAAGGAGGTCAAAGGGGTAAAATACAGTTAGAAGATGGGCTAGGATGCATGAGGAAGTGGATGAAAAGGATGTGTGATGAAGCAAGTGCAAAGGATGCACGACAGAGCAGTGCGTAGGAGGAAAAAAATGGTTATAAACTGCAGGGCTTAGGCACATTTTGTCCACTTTTGTAACGAGTTTTGGGGGACACCTTTTCCACTTTTTGTGATGGGCTTAGCCCTATCATTATGTATAAATATGTAATAAAGGAGATAAGGAGGGAATGTGAAAGTGAGAATGTGATAATATACGTAAGTTGAAATTTATTTTTGGGCAAGAGAGTGGAGCAAGGGAAGAAATCTATAGTATGGCTAAGGAGTGAACTCTCACTATAGCAAAACGACAAAGGCATGGTTGGGATGATATTATTGTTGCATATTTTGTAGTGTAGTGTGTAGCTATAAGAAGCTATGAAGCCAGTAGTTGTGGAAATAGCCCAAGTTGGGTGAACCACAAAAATATGTGTGTTATGGTGTTTATATTATTTCCTGGTTTATGATGAATGAATGGATCATATATGATGTTGTAATGTTGTGTATAGATTATAATTTATGACATGATAAATGTTAACTATTAATATTGCACATGTAAGTAAAGGGTATGAATGATGCCTCGCTTCCCCTCAGCATTACAAAACCTTGGTTCCTACAGCCCCTCTCGATGCCTCAGGTGAGACTTCACTTTCTTTTCCCCCAACCTAGCAAATTGTCCCAGGACTGGATTCCACAGAACAAAAGGAAACATACAAGCACAACAGAAGCACAACGAAACAAAAACGCATCAAGAAGGAGCACAAGAACATGAAGAATAGGGGAAAATGGCTTTCTGTGTAGTAAGAACCTAGGTATGGTGATAGTTATGCTACTCAAGAAACATGAAAACCATATACCCGGATTATTGAGGGAAGTTAGGAAGGAGTTTCACGCTTATTCAACTCCATTTTTTAGAAAGAATGGCATAAGTTAGAAAGAAACGCGCAGAATGTAGGTGGAATTTAGTATTACATCAACTATAATAGTGAAGGAGACCTTTGACACACTGGAAGAAGGCCTGAGTGGCTCGGGACGAGCCACAGGTGAGTGTTGGGGGCTTGTTGGAGAGGCATTTTGGATAATTTTTTGGATCTACGCCAAAAGGAGGTCAAAGGGATAAGAGATAGTTAGAATATGGTCTAGGATGTGTGATGAAGAGGATGCAAAGAATGCATGATGAAGCAAATTCAAAGGATGTACGACGGAGCAATGCGCAGGAAGAGGAAAACGGTTATAAATCGCAGGGCTTGGGAACATTTTGTCCACTTTTGTAATGGGTTTATGGGGGACACTTTGTCCACTTTTATTAATAGGTTTAGCCCTATTAATATGTATAAATATGTAATAAAGGA
>ML858794.1:13393-26002 GCA_009831015.1 Picea engelmannii | reverse complement strand
CGCTATCACTTCATCCGCGAGCTAGTCAAAGAGGGGGAGATCAGCTTATTGTTTTGTGGCTCCAAGGAGCAGTTAGCAGATATGTTTACAAAGCCATTAGGAAAACTTGCATTTGAGTATCAGAGACAGCACTTAGGCATAGGAAGTGTGGATGATGTAATCCCGTTCGTAATTAAGAGGGAGTGTTAGAAATAGTAATTACTCACTATAGTTTAGTTGACAGTGCTTTTTGGTTTTTTTAGTTTTTACCAAGTTTCCGCTTTAGTTGAGTTTGCATGCTTTTACGCATGACTGTAAAACCATTGTAAATGATATACATTCTGTGAATAGTTAGACGGCTGTATTAAGCCCTTCCATTTCTGCGTGTATATTTCGATCCTTCATGCTCTGCATATTCTTTCAAATCCGACGTCCAGAAATTGTACCTCCCCTGAGACCGTTTGCAATACTTTTCCTGTCACATCCTCTGAATCTATCTGTGGTACTCTCTCAATCATCTCAAATATGCGAAAAGCGGCAACGCCTGCCTCAGATAAGTACTTCAGATTTGAAAGCGCGCTCACCAGAGACCTGAGAGAAAACGTATAAATGAGGCACAAATAAAATCATAACAAAGAACCATGAAAGAATAGATGTAATAAGTCTTACAGTCCACCGATGATACTGCAGTAGGCTCCACTAACAATCCTTCCTCCGCTCGCTGCGTGATTTATTACCAATCGGCTTCCATACCATGACATGAATGCTTGGAGAGGGATGCTCCCTTGCCCGTGTATACACGGTGTCCTAGAGAAGGCAGATGCTCCCCCTATAGTGTACAGGGCACATCCCTAACCTGAGACTGCACGCATTCTTTTTTTATCTTTTAGATGCGCATTTAGGACAGGGAGCGTCATGGGATAAAATTTCTGGGTTTTTTACTTGTTTCAGTAGAGGAAAAGTATTTTGGTCAAGATCTAATCCAGAAAGGGGGAGTCGACTTTCAACATGAGATCATGGTGTCTAGCAACAACCCAACAATAGCACAAGGTCCAATTTTAACAGGTAAGAACTATGATGCATGGTTTATTAGGATGAAAAATTTCCTCTGGTTTGAAGATTGTTGGGAAGCATTAGTTAATGGATTTTAGGAACTAGATCTGATGGATCTACAAGCTATGACAAATGCACAGACAAATTCCCTCAGAGAACTCAGGAATAACGATAGCAAAGCCCTATGGCTCATCCAACAAGGGTTAGAGGAATATAGTTTCCCCAAAGCCGCAACAACAGATCATGCCAAACAAGCATGGGATACTCTTGAAATCGCCTATCAGGGCACTGACAAAGTGAAAAATGCAAAGTTGTAGACACTCAGGAAGAGTTTTGAGACTCTTCAAATGAAGGACTCTGACTCTGTGGATCATTTTATGACCCATGTCACGATCATCATGAATCAACTACACACCAATGGAGAAGACATTCAAGAGAAAAAGGTTGTTGAGAAGGTACTTCGAAGCCTTCCTGATAAGTTTAATATGGTCGTGGTCGCCATAGAAGAGTCGAAAGACCTGTCACAATTGGCAATTGAAGAACTCATGGGATCTCTATTAACCCATAAAAGTAGGTCCAGTCGAAACACTGAATCTTTGGAGAATGCATTTCAGTCTCAGGCCTCCATAAGTAGAGGTAGAGGCCGAGGGAACAAAAGTAGAGGTAGACAAGGCAGAGGTCGCTCTCAAACAAGAGAGAGGTCAACTTCAAAATGTTTAGAACAAAGTGAACAGTCGGAATAGCCACAAAGACACTCTCAAAATCAAAGGGGGAGAGGTAGAAATTTTAATCAATCAAGATAGACTGACAAATCAAGGATCCAATGCTATTATTGCAAGAAATTTGGTCATTATGAAAGTGAATGTAGAAAGAAACAAGTGGATATGAATAGGGGCAGAGCAAATGTTACCAGCACTGAAGAATGAACATATGAATCAATGTTCCTCTCATGTCAAGTCATAGAAGAAACAAGAAACAATCATGATCTCTGGTTGTTGGATAGTGGTTGCAACAATCACATGACAGGTAACAAATATTTGTTTTCTAGTTTAGATATCTCTGTCACATCTCAAATTAAATTGGGAGATGATTATCAAAAAAAAATTATAGGCAAAGGTATAATTTCTGTATTGACCAAACAAAATTAAAAGAAGGATATTCGTGATGTTTATTATGTACCTAGTCTTAGATATAATTTAATGAGTGTGGGACAGATGGATGAACATGGTTACAAGGTCATTTTTGAAGGTTTCAAGACAAACTATCCTGTAAGAAAATTATAGATACAATACAAATTATCAAAAATAGAATGTTCCCTTTAATATTGAGAAATGTAAGTTTGTCAAAGTCATATGCCCAAAATGTATCAAGCTCAGATGAGACTTGGTTGTGACATCTTAGATATGGCCATTTACCATTTAGTAGTCTTAGTCTCTTAAAGAAGAAGTCTATGGTCAAATATTTTCCCATTATAAATGAACAAAAAATTCCTGTGAGAGTTGTATTTTGGCCAAACACCAAAGGGATAGTTTTTCCAATGCTTCCTACAGAGCAAGAGAACGCCTTGAACTGGTGCATACATACCTTTGTGGTCCAATGCAAACTCAGACAATAGAAGAAAACTTTTATTTTCTAACATTCATTGATGCTTTTAGTAGAAAAGCATGGGTGTACTTTCTCAAGCACAAATCATAGACATTTGAAAAATTCAGAGAATTTAAATATTTGACATAGAAACAAAGTGAGAAGTACATCAAAGTACTCATATCATATCGAGGAGGTGAGTATGAATCTAAGGAATTTGCAACATATTGCAAGCAACATGGAATCAAGAGACAATTTACCACAAGATACACTCCACAACAAAATGGAGTAGCTGGAAGGAAGAATCAAACAATAATGAATATGGCTAGAAGTATGTCAAAGGCCAAGAATTTGTCAAATAAAGCAGTGGCATTATATTTTAAATTTGTCACCAACCAACAATCTGAAAGATCAAGTTCCTCTAAAAGCGAGTGGTATGAAATCTAATGTTTCTCATTTTAAAGTTTTTGTGTATGTGGCTTATGCTCATGTTTAGGAAGAGCTCAAGAGAAAGCTTGATGATAGAAGTGAAAAATGTATATTTGTGGGATATAGTGAATAGTCTAAAACATATAGACTACATAATCTTATTACCAAGAAGTTGATAGTAAGGAAAGATGTGAAATTCCAAGAAGATAAATCTTGGGATAACCAAACAAGTGAAATAATTGTATATCATATTCCTTATATACAGGAAGATAAGTAGGTGGAATCTATAGGACAACAAACTTCTCCACCAACACTTCCATTTTGCAAGTATAAAGCCAAGGAGAACAAACATAGCACAATTCTTCTTCTTATCTAGTAATGATTCAGATTCCATTATAGCAGATTTAAGGAACCAAAAAACAATAAGTTTGAGAGAAATTTACGAGAAGAATGATGACGTGGATCAACAAGCACACTTTGCTTTGTTATCCCATCAACAAACACACTGTAATTATCGCTAACAGTGTTGCCCCTTCACTATTGTTTTGAGACGAGTGAATGTGGGAAACAAACCTTTTCACCAAGGGTGTCCTGTATGACAAGCGTATCGTTGTAAACACTATTAACCACCTCAGCAATATGTGTTCCTCTGGTATCAAAAAATCGAGAGTCCTGCCGGAGAACAGCTCTCAAATACTTTCTTCGCAGTGCAGATGCCTGTCTTTCTCCGGTCCTTGTCCAGCAGAAAGCCTCTCAAAAACATGCCCAATGTTCAATTAATTTTCAATTACTATCATTAAAGACTAAAGAGTAGAGAGAGTTATAGAAATAGCACCTAAAAACGCTGCAATCCATACTCCAGCTGCGAGATACAGATAAGGTACTATTTGCTGCATATTGAACACAATTGTATATTAATTAACCAGTAACAAATTAAAACTCATTAAAAATCATCGAATATTTCACCTTGTTCATTCTATGCACGAAATCGCCGTTCTTCAGAGCTAGAGGATCAGATCCAAGTGTATTCATTAATCCGCTCATCATAACAGAAACACCAGCTGTTGATATAGATCCATCAGCAATTGAACCCAAGGTGCCCAACACCATCATCGACACATCTACAAAATCCGCATAACTGAAAATCTTCCATATCGATATGCTCTGGCCTTTTGGATTCTTTGAACTTCGGTTCTGGTGTGTGTTAACAGTGTCAGCCATCAGCCCAAATCTCGCCAGGATGATAAACTCTCTTGGCAGATTGATTAATTCCAATTAACTATTTATAATTATAATTGAATACATGGAATGTGATTCTCCAAACCTGCACGCCTGAAATATTTATAATTGAATACATGGAATGTGATTCTCCTGATTCTCAGAATTGGTACAAGGGATTAAAAAACTCCGCAAAATCTCTGTATGCTTCTTAGAGTAAGGTATAAATGATTGATGCTTTTTAGCGTCATTCCCACCCTCAATGTACAACACGTCATTTCTCTCAACATTCCGTACAATATGTTCGAAAAAGTACGGTACAGCTGATTACACCACCTTCCGTTGTATTTCCGAAAGAATCTATCTTTAATAATATACCATTTCCAGAATTTATGCTAAGCCATTATTGGCTCCTTTTGGCCAATGGAAGTGAAAACGCTCTGAAACGAATTCTTAGACGATGCCATTAAAGAGATTTAGTGGATGTACACAAATTCCATATGAAAATAGAGATAGATGTTGTTTTTTGCTTTTTGGAAGGATCAATTTTTTTTTTCTAATTTAAGAAATATATATCTAGTTTAAGAAATATTTCTAGTTTAAGAGATATTGTGAATGAAGAAATTGAATATTTTTTATTTTATTTGGATAATATTAATAAACAATTTTAATTTATTTTAGCATTTATTTAATATTTTCTTTATATAAATTCAGAGTATAAATTTTCGTTTTTCAAATTTTAAAAAGTTCTATCGTTATTAAATTTGATTTAATATTGATATTAAAGGTACTTGAATAATTTTTTATTTATTTTGATTTTAATGAATATTGTACATTTGAATATAGATTAACCATTATAATTATTAAATTTGATTTAATATTGATATTAAAGGAACTTGAATAAATTTTGTTATTTTGATTTTAATGAATATTGTACACTTGCTCATGGATTACCCACTTTTTATGTTCTGTTTGTTTTTATTCTCTGCCTTCCTGACTGAATGATTGCTGAAGAAGAAAATAATTATTACAGAACAGAATTGTTGGTCTCCCTTCGCTTGCACTTCCTTTCTGTCGGCAGTGAATTGAATTCCATCGCTTGCATTGATTCCCTTCTGATTTCTTTCTGAGAGAAGCTGAACGGATTGAAATTCCCCCGATGGTGGAATATAGATTAACAATTTAATTTATTGAACATTTTATTTATAAAATTGAAAAGATAATACAGAAACTTGTTATTTTGATTTTAATGAATATTGTGCACTTGAATATAGATTAACAATTTAATTTATTGAACATTTTATTTATAAAATTGAAAAGATAATACAGAAACTTTCAGACCCTACTTCCTACTCTCTTTTTTTTTCAATAAGAAAAAATAATTATGTTAGTGAATATAACAAAATCTGACTGCTGGTACAAACTTTTAGTTTCTTTTTCAATCATAAAAAAATATTAAGGATATAAGTATTGTTTACAATATAGTTCCTTCTACATACACTGTAAACTATAGGTGCAGATCACATAAATATATTTCTTCTTACTTTACTTGCCAAATTCAAAAAAAACAAAACAAAAACAAGTTTCTTCATCCTTTCTGCAATGGTATATTAATTAATTGGTAATCTTTCGAATCTCTCTGTTTGTACTCCCATCATCATACAGTAGAAATACTTGTTTTGAGAGCTGGTCTCAACACTCTAATTAGTGAATAATAATCTGAGTTGTAATTTTTTAACTTTTTTGTAAAATGCAAAATATAAAATATATCACATGGTGTTAATTCCAATAACACAATTCATCTTAAGGTCGAAAGTATTTAAGTTTGGGCATTTTAAAATAGCACCAGCCCCACATTTAGTACCCTTACTTTGTGAGGCTCAGTCAAAGAACCCCACTGACAGGTCCAGTCTAGTAAATGAGGTCTATCAATCTTAATAAGCCTAACAAAATGTGATTTTTTGTTTTCTCCCAAATCCTATAATATTTTGATACAAACCATGACCAAAAAAAGTGGATGTTCTTCAAAGATAACCAAATTCTTGTGCTTCCATATCTCACAACAAATATAACAAAAAATTTCTTTCTAATAATCGATTTCCCTTATCTAATTTTAATAACACTCAATAATCTATCCTCCTTCCAAAAACTATTTAGTTTTAAATCCTTTAAAATTAAAACCCAAATTTCAGACCCTACTCTTATAACCTCCCAGTGTACTCTTATAACCTCCAAGTGTACTTGGTCTAATTAGAATTGGTATATTTCTATCAGAGAAATAAAGAGCTAGGGTTAAACCCCATGACCTCAAATAATTACCAAAATTTTGCTAAAGAAACATTACTCATAATGCATCTGGTTTGATTTTCTGTTTGTTTTCCCAGAATACTATACTTTGAATATCCAAACCAATCAACAATCATTCAATAGTTTTAATGAGTTGCTTTTAATTTCTAAGTCTCTTATTTAATATATTGATTTAAATCGACAATAAGCATATATTTACTACATAGTTCTGCGGAAAAGTTACTACATCGTTGTTGGAATCAAAAATATCTTTAATAATGTAGCAATCGCTTTTTCTTTTTCATTCATTTAAATCGATTAAGGTATCCATAAAGTTACTATATGGTTGTTGGAATCATAATATCTTTAATAATGTAGCAATCACTTTTTCTTTTTCTTCTCAATATGCAATTACTTTTTCTTTTTTTTCATGATATTTTTTTAACAATTAGTTGGAATTAAAGTATCTCTAATGATCCAGTAATTTTGTTTTTCATCTTTATTTAAATTAAATGATGTAGTAATCTTTCTTTTTCATCCTTATTATAAAATAAAATGTAGTAATCTTTCTTTTTCATCCTTATTCTAATTAATATATTTTTAAATATTCTAGATATGTAATATTTTTTTTCAAATTCATAAAAGGTTAAAATATTTACTAAACCCTTGGACTGGTTTAAAGTAAAACAAAACAAAATTCCCAACATATATAGTTGAATTTTGAAGATCATATTAAAAGTTTGACCATACTTAAAAATGACATGATTACCACACATTTAACCTCATACTTAAAAATTATATCACTTAAAAACGACATGATTATCACATATTTAACCTCAATTTTTTCTTAAAAATGACATGATTATCACACATTTAACCTCATACTTAAAACTTATATCACTTAAAAATGACATGATTACCACACATTTAACCTCAATTTTTTCTTGTTATATCTGTAATTTTAATATATGTAAAACTTAAAAATCACATAGGATTACCTCATATTTAGTTTCAATATTTTCTTATTATATTTGTAATTTTAATATATGAATTTTTTTTTTTAGAAATTATTATATCATTTCTCCCTAATTGCTTAATTTTGATAATATATGTTGCATTGTGAAGTTGTTCACATGATACCTCTTATCTATGTGATTTTTGGTTTGAAATTAATATATATATTCTTTTTATTTGTTAGATTTAGATGATACATGTTGCATTGTGAGGTTGTTTACAAAGTTATTCTTGTATTTTTTATTAGTTTGATAGCTATAATAATCTTTTATAATTAGGATAAAATAAATGAAGAAGACAATTAAAAGATAGGGTGGGTCTAATGGTTAAGAACATGTGTTTCCTCCTAAAAGGTCACAAGTTCAAATCCAGAGGAGGTAGGGTATGTATACCTCCTTAGAATTTACCAGTCAAATCACTCGCTTGGAAACTAAGGCCCACCCTATCTAGAAAACCAGGTTGATAAAAACTTTCTTCCACCATGGGGCAGCTTCTGAATTCACTATCACTGGAAGAGCTAGAGCTGACTGACTTGGGTTCTTTGACCAGAGGGCATGATCTTTGCTTGCCAGTGTGTGTCGCTACCTTCCTCTGCTAGGGTGTGTCACTTCCTTTCTCTGCCACAAGCTTACCTTCCTCTGCCATGAGCTTACCTTTGTTTTTCAGAGGAACCAGGTTGTTGGGGTGGGATTCTGAAGGAGGGGAGATGGTGTTGGGGGAGTAAGGCAAGCAAGGCAAGTTGGGAGGGCTTGGGACGAACACACCCAGGAGGTTGAGGAGGGTGCGAATGATAATATTTTTTACTACCCAGTAGCTGTTGCGATGCCTGGGGGTGCATTGAGTGGCTAGGAGAGTGCTCGTTTGTTTTTCCTCCTAGTCATCTAGTAGATACGGAAGAGAGTTTGGCACAGTGCAGTCATAGCCTTCTTGGTTTGCCATGACGGGCAAAGGAAACGCTGAGGACGCACGACCACCACGACCGCCTCTTCCCAGAGTGGCGGTGGCGCACTTTCAGGAGGGAATTTGTGGGAGATGGAGCTTGTGATGCATGAGAAGGAGGGTGAGTCGAAAGCTATTGTAGAAGACAGAGTCACCACAAGTTGTGCGGGTGTGTTGGAGCTGGCTAGGGGAGGTGGAATGAAAATTTCCGGAATGGGAATTGTTGAAGTCCTGGATGTTCAGAGCCTTCTTTTTTTTCATATGCGCGAAAGGGGTCGACATATTGTTTCCTTGTAGGAGCTGAGCTGGAGAAGGTGGAGGAGTTAAGGCCGAGTGCCTCGGGTTGAGCAGCGAATTAATGCACATGAATGGAGGGAGAGGTGGAGTGCACTTTTCCGTTGAAACATGCACTGAAGAGGTTGGTCTCTTGGTCTCCAGGTGGAGCTCAGGGTCACCCACATCTGAGGTTTTCTAAAATTTGAAGGACATGGGGGTGAAATTTGATCTACTTATGTGTGCACGGGTCAATAGACCGTTTAATATAGTATCTCTGGGTGCAACCACACATTTGACGACTACCTCAAGGTGACCTCATGGCTCCAGGTAAATCCCTCATGGGAATTGAACCTTTCCCGATGATGAAAACCTCCTCACACCTCCTCACGTTTCACCATCGGATCCAACCCCTTTGAACATTTATATTAATATTGTTAATAATATTATAATATTATTATTTAATTAATAAAACTATATTAATATTATACTCCAATGTTATATTATATTCACTTATATTATTATTTGTATTGACTTATATTAATATAATATTGAAGTCTAAAATTATCTTTAGGGAGGAGATTTTTCTAATTTTTAAATTCTATGAATTTTTATACTCTAATGTTATATATTATTTATTTATAATAATATTTGTATTAACTTGTATTAATATAATATTATTGAAATCTAAAATCACATTTTAATAGAGGAGATTTTTCTAACTATATTGAGACACATTTTTAACTAATATATTAAAGTTTTGGTATATTAATGTTTTTTAACATATTAAAGTTTTGGTATGTTAATGTTTTTAACAAGTTTGGAATTTTAAATCCAAAATCATTTTAAGATGGATTTTTTTTTTCTAACTTTTGGTCTATGAATGTTTTTAATAAGTTTAGAATTTTAAATCCAAAATCATCTTTAATATTAGAAAGAAAATTTTCTAACTCTTCCAGTAAAGAAGATGATATTTTGTTAATATGTTAATTAATATATTTGTATTTTATTATAATATTTTTTATACCATATTATTTTTCATATAAATGAATATTAATAACTATTAATTCTATGCTTATAATATGTTTTTTTTAATGCAATGTATATTTTAGTTTAGTTTATAAATACTATAAAAGAATCTTTATATTAAATGAATTGTTTATATAGTTTAGAGAAATATATTATGAGTAAAATATATTTTGGAAAAGTTATGTTTTTCTTATAGAAATGAGAAGAGGTCAAGTTTCACAAAATGTATTTTTAATTTAAAGAAATATATTATTGATAAAAATATACTTAAGTTATTAAGTTAAGAAATAAAATTTTAAAATGATTTTTAATGTTATGTGGATGTAATATCTTACTTTTGAGTTTCAATATGAAATAATGTATTTTGTTTATTTGATGAAAGGGTGGAGTTCCCAAACAATTAAAGAGGCCAACGTATCTAGGAAATGTAATGTTTTGATCATTATTAATAATAAAATACCTCGTTGGCTATTAGACGGACAAGGACAAGAGTTATAAGGGGCTATGATTCCATGAGAGAGGGGGATTAAGGGGATAATTCATTTTATCATATTTTATTTACCCATAATTTTTCTAATGGAGAGAAGTGGTTACAAGTGCTTCTTGGGGAAATTCCACATGGTTCTTAATTTTCAGGTAAATATGTAAACCCATCTTTGGGATGTTTGGGGGTTCACTAATTTTTCATTGTTCACACTCTTCATTATGTTCTCTCCATTCACTCTTTCACTCATTCATTATTCTTCATTCATTATTGTTCTTGGAATGAAACCATGGGGGAGAATTGTTGAGGAAGAAGCCATTGCTTGTTGGTTGTAGAAGTGAATGGTGTGTTCCATCCATGAATTTGTGCCTACGTGTTTGAGATGCATTGGAATGTGTTGAATTGTATTCACAACTGCGAATCCCGAGGGTCCCAGCATGGACATTCTTGACCAGATGCACTAGATCCCTCGAAGGAGGTGGATAGCGGGAGGGATTGCATGGTAGATAAGGGGGGTCCATTCTCTTGGTTTGTGTAGGTTGGAGAGAATAGAGTTGGTGTACTTTGGATTGATATGTATTGAGAAACCTGTGAGAGCTTGGATGCTAACTAGTTTGGGAAGTTGAGTGACACCCTAGAACCGTCCTTATGGATTCATAGTCCTGAATCGATGGTGATATTATTGTTGAGGCTTGGAACAACAATGTCTATGGTTGGGTGGAATGTTATTGGTCTGCATCCAATTGGTGAATGTTTTTTATTAAGATAAGTGCTCTCTGTCATGTGTTTCTCTGCTTATATATTTATTTCGGCTGTGTATTAATTATTGTCTTTGGGATTCATATGTTATAATATGCATGCTTGTTGTTTATTTCTATGCATGTAATTATATTCATGTATTTTATCTTGTATCATGAATCTTGGTTATTGCATGGGATGTTATCATGTTTCTTTCATGTTTCTTTATTAATTAACTGCTATCAGAATTTGAAATAAGTTTAGAAGTGAGTTTTGGAGTAGTGTGCCCGCCCTGGGGGTGGTTGGGTACATTACAGTGGACTATTATGGTGATTTGATTATCTCTCAAATGGTTTTTTGATTATTTTTGTAAATTCAAACTTATGTTCACCATATTGAACATGGTCAATGAAAGATAATCACTAACATGGTCAATTTAATAATATGGTCAATGAAACATAATAGTAGTTCATAATTGTTAACATGGTCAATGAAATAATGAAACATAATAACATGGTCAATGCAACATCATGGTCAATGAAATAACATGGTCAATGCAACATAATCATAACATAATCGTTAACATGGTCAATGCTAGTTCGACTATGTTGACATAGTCGAACTATGTCAACATAGTAACCATGGTCAACTAGGCACATCATGGTGAAAAACAATCAACCATAATCAATCAAAATCAAATGAACTCAAAATGTTGTAATGAAACATAGTGATTGAGGAACATAGAAATTCATCAAAAGTGAATGAGTCATAATCACATGTGGAAAAAATGGTTAACAAAATGTTATCTTGGTAAAAAAAATTCAACCATAATCAATCACATTCAAGCAAACTCAAAATGTTGTAATGAAACATAATGATTGAGGAGCATAGAAATCATCAAAAGTCAATGAGTCATAATCACATGTGGAAACAATGGTTAACAATATGTCAATTTGTGTTGCTTATCCATAAATAAATGTCACATTGCGACCTAACTATTTAGGAACGATGCAATTTGACTTAAGACAATGAAGCTATATGTCAAAATTAGCAGAACCATTAAAGAATGTAGCAATTCGACATTATTCAACCAAGATGAATGTTGCAATGTGGTATTACCATAGTAAACCATGGTTAAACAAAATCAACATTGTCAACCATAATCACCCATTACTCACCATAATCAACATGGTCAACCATAATCACCCATTACTCACCATAATCAACATGCTCAACCATAGTCAACTTAGTGCAATGTTTATGAATGGTTGACTATGGATGACCTTTAATATGGCACCATATTCCAATAGGAGGTATGCAATTCATGACCTTTAATATGGCACCCATATGACCTCAAAATGTTGTAATGCAACATAATAATTGAGGAAAATAACAATTCATGAAAATTCGATGAGTCATAATAAAATGTGCTAACCATGGTTAAAAATATGTCAACTTGTGTTTGTTATCGCTAAATGAATGTGACACTGTGATGTAACCATTTATGAATGATGCAATTTGACACAAGACAAAGAAGATATATATGTAAAAATGTAACAAAACAATCGATGAATGTGGCAATT
>ML858794.1:0-12549 GCA_009831015.1 Picea engelmannii | reverse complement strand
ATGTGGGCCCTGTTTGGGTAAGTTAGTACATCAACTTCCTAGGGTCGTAACTTTTGCATACAATCTCTGTTTTAGGCGTATGATAGACCGTTGGAAAGGTACCATCGAGGAGATTCATTTTTGGGGCTCAATAATGCCTTCAAATATCATTGAGAATCTCTATCTAGAAAAACCTTCATTTAGGCCCTTAAAATGGCCCCAGAAGTTAAAACTGCTAAAAATAGTAAATTGCCAAAATTGCTAGAAAACTGTTTTGAGCCAGTTGGAAAAGGTGGTTGGCCACCAATATCCACTTGGATCAATGTATAATTTTTGTATTATTCAACCATGAACTTTATTTTGGAACCCATATTCCAATAGGGGATGCAAAAGGAAGGGGAGGTGATAGAATTCAACATTAACCCTATTATCGCACAAACAATAGGTTGGGAAAATCCTTACCCAATCCAGAGGATGGAGATAAAGGTGGGAGAGTCTACCCACTGACACCTAAGATAAACCCTCCCCTTTCTATGGTGAAGGATAAATACGACACAAGGGGGAATCCCGGTGATCCTAGGGGGGAAATGAGATGGAAAATGAAGTTATGGAAGTGAATCCCCTATATATCAAACTACTAAGTGGAGGTTGAATTGGAAACGATTCTAAAAAATGGTCAAGGGTTTCCAAGTACTTGATTAGCTATTAAAGGTTACTGTACCTACCCGAGACAAAAGAAAACACAAAATACAAGCCCAATAACCCAATGGACAAGAAAGTGAAACTTTTTGTCCCAAAAGATTTATAAAAGATATTCTAAGTATATATATATTTATAAACTTTCAAGCAGTAGTATATATTTATATATATTAGCAATGAAATGAATAAAAGATATTCTAAATAAGTCACTATAATCCAAGAAAATATGCAAGAGATCAGCTAGCAACTACTAGTGTGACTCAAGTATGATAGCACAAGACTTTAGCAACAATTAAAGGGTGTTAGGTACAAGGGTTGAAGAGATATTACTGCATCCTTATGGATGTAGCATACAATTTCTACAACAAAGATTTCCAACCATAAAAAATTGCAAGTAAACCACCCAAAAGAGGCACAACAACTAGTGGATAAATTTGGTAGCTTTCTAGCAAATTCTAATGGTTAGAAAATGAGTAAATTTGAAAGTTGTGAAGTGTTTTGTTGCAGCCCTAATGGTTGTAGCATAAAATTATTACATAAGCAATAAATCCTTTGAGAAAAAATATGCCATAGTGGCCTTATCTAGCTTTAAGCATATAGAAAAGATTCCAATTTAAACAATTTCAATATCTCATGATTCCATGTGTCCCAATGCAATGATTTTATTTCTCCAATGCAAAAGATTAGTGCCTTTAACTATTGGGTTATGGAGTCTTTTAAATGAAATATCTAGTTGTTCTACTTCCTTGGGGGTGTAAGCCCTTTTACTCCCCAAGGCAAGAGAAATTAGCTAGGAAAAACCTAGGAGGGTGTAACCCTTTACTTCTCATAGTATTCATTTGTGAAAAACAATATTCCAAGACAACTATGATGGGATTAGTGGGGTTGTGTGCACTTATGCTCCCAAAAATATTAAAAAATTAACCTTGCAACTAATAAAAGAAGCAATAACAAGAGAGATTCCTGACCTAGTCCAAGAATTAATAAGATACGCACCTTTTAACCAAGAAAAATCCACCATAAAAGAAAGAAATAACCTCCAAGAAAGATAGAGGCTTACTTCTTCATGCAATAGCCAAGAAAAATCATCACATGAGATAGTATCAAGAGAGATAGATAAAATTTCCTTAATATGGCACAAATTTCAGCCAGGGAGCCTTTCTTCAAGTGAGAATGCTATGATAAAATGACAAGAGTTTCATCTCTATTTATACAAATCTCCTAAAAAGAGTTTTTCCACTTAACTTTAGGGTAAACCAAAAAATAAAGGGTCAACAACCCTTATTTTTCCCCTTTACATCATAAATTCAAATTTAACTTTTAAAAATTGCACATAAGAAACCCTAGTATGACATCATCCCTCTCTAGGGTGACGTTTTGGAACTTTTAGGTGGATGTTGAGATTGGGGATGAATCGTTGGGCCTCCAAAGACTCCTCCCTCATGCACTAGGATAATATTTTTCATGCAAAGGGTCTTCTTCCTAAAAAATTCCAAGTGTCCATCTCCACCACCAAACCCTAGCCCTAGGGTGATGCCAAGCCCTCCAAGTGTGACGTTTTGGCCTCAAGAATCCAAATGTTGGGCTAGTAGGGGATAGGTAAGGTCCTCTATGGTGTCTCCTTTTTCCTCCAAATGAAAAATTCATCTTCCTTCTTTTCCCAAGGTGTGGGTCATGGTATCCAATATATAGGCCTCAAGCCTCAAGGAAGCCTAAGCTAGGCTTGTTATTCAAAAAATGTCCACCAATTGGGTCCTTCAAAGACAATGAATACACCCTCCAAGGATGTCAAGTCCAATGCATCATGATAAGTAAATCAAATCAATAAAAGAGACACCTAAGCATGTGCATCAAAAATCACCTCATCAAACTAAACAAGTGCTCAAATACCCTATGCAATTTGCCAAGTTTAGGTATGGGAGGGTTGACAAAGCAACCTATTGGGTGAATTATACCTTAAGTCTAGGAGTGTTTCCCAAGTGGACCCCTATCTAGGTCATGTGGAGAAGATGGCATGGATGGGGAAAATACTTTTGGGCATGGGGTTCATGACATACAAGGGATCATAGTCTCTCATTTATGGGTTCCTTTGTAGAGGGTGTGTTGCACCTTGGTTTTCAATACATAATTTTTCCAATCCCATTTATTTCCATTAATTAATTAAGGTCCAAAGAGTGGGTATTCACTATGGGTTATTCGATTAGATTGGGGGGAAGTACCATGGTGTCACTTGAAGGGAGAGGTACACAGAGTGCCATGGGGGTTATTCAAGATTGTAATGCACTTATGTATATCCCAACAAGTGGGACATTTATACATATGTGTTTTCTTTTACAGGTCTTTGATTTTTAGGAAAAACATTTCATTTTTCTCAAGACCTCTTTGGGAAAGTGATGCATCCTCCCCTCCCCTTCGGGGTTCTGCGACCTCCCGGTCTCTGGATCGTTCCAAGAGTCGAGTCAGATTGACTCTGCGGGCTCCTGAATGATCTCATAAATTATACATAGGGCCCTTTCCTTTGTTTGGTGCAGGTCCTGTGACACCCACACCTTCTGTCAGCGCGTTCTAGCACTTCTCAATTTTCGGGCACTAGATCCTCTTCACTAGCCCCTTCTCTCATGTGACTCTAGGTTGTGACCTTGTGCTAATGCATGATTGCGAGTGCGGGCAAGAGTCTTTTTAGACCAACCCTTATTTCACCCCACAATCCTCCTCCAGCCTACATGTGTCCTCCAGATGAAACCACAGTTCAAATTGCAGCCCGGCTTCGATTCCTTAACCTCCTCGCAACTTCTATCCATGCAATGACACATGATCATTGATATCATGATATTGATGATATCGTCCAAATACACGCTTCAAATCTATGCCCTTTCCATCTACGGATCAGATATGTTCCTCCTAGATCAACGACTGTGATCTCTTTCTCAACTCCGACCTTCGGGCATTTGAAATCTCAAACCCAACTCCTCCTGTATGTCAATTTCCCATAGTTAATGATCTACAAACACCTATCACGTAAATCAATGACCCTATTCCACCCTAAAATGTTTGACCTTTTCAACCCAGATCAACGGTCCAATGGCCCTCTCCTCGATCAGCGATCGATATCTCCTTCGGGCCTCCTGACTTCTGACATCTCAAATCTCAAAATCTCGCCTCTGCTGACTGGGTATCTCCTATAGTGGAATATCTACTGACACGTGCCTCCCATATCAATGGCCGTGCTCTCGCTTCGGGACCTTGACCTCCTCAACCAGATCAATGATCCTACGACTCCTTCCTTGATCAACGACCAAGATTCCCTCTGGGTCCTTGGACCTTTTCACCTCCACTTTCTTCTGGAGTTATAGATCTGGCACCACGTATCCTTCTTCACATCGATGACTTTCGGCTCTTCAGGCTTCGACTGTTTCAACTCTTCAACCTCCGCCTCCTTCTATATCTCCCGGCCCATTGACACGTATCCATTGTAGATCCAATAGTCCAGATTCACCTTTCATGGCATCGGGTTTTCGCAACTTGCAACTTCCAAGTCACAACTTCCTTCACATGCCCGGCTTCTAAAATTTTGATATTTCGGGGCGTCCAAATCTGATGGCCCATGCTCCTCTAGATCTAACGGTCCATATCTCCTCTTCGCGTATCAGGATTTCGCATTTTGCGAAATCAGAGGATCCTTCACCTTTTTTCTCCCCATCCCCGATATCCCGAAATTATCCTTAGACAATAAACAGTCCAGATCTCTCCTCAATCGATGACTGCAATCTTTTCACGAGTTTGCACTTCGCGAATTCTCACAAATCGATCCTTTGACTTCTCTGATCTACGAGTCAGTGAAACGCTAATCGCTTGCCAGACGTCACTTCCGATGGACGGTTTCGATGATTTCAGGACTTCGCAACCTCGCAAATCCTTCTTTCCTATGCAACTCCAAAGGGTTAAAACTCATGCACGCTCTTCTAGATCCAACGGATTTTGGTCCATGCGCTCATATATGACGGTTGAGATTTGTTTCCTCTGCACTCATTTCTCCTCTGCATGGATGTAGATCTAACGGTCTAGGTTCTTCTCCACAACCGATCAGACGGTTGCTGTCACTCCTCCTCCTGAACTTCCACCTTCTCACAACTTAGAATATTTTTTCAATGTTCGAAAGGTCTCAGCCTTTGAACTTCTTCTCGCGAACCCAACTCTTGGTATCACTTCACTCTTCTGACAATGTTAACTCTCCTTTGAGCTTATGGACTTGGAACAAGTCCATCTCATATGCACTTCTTGCATTATTCCTTCTGAGCTTGTTCTCCTCAGAGATTTCGATCTCCCATGCACACCTTGCGTCCTTGGGATTTCGTCAAACTCAGATTCAAAGTATTCCTTGAACAAGAGATACTTTTCGCCCTCCTAGCATTCTTCTGCTTGATGCACTCCTTGTAGATATTTTCCTCACAGAGTGTTCAACAAATATGTTTCTCCTGAACTCGACACAGAGTTCTTTTGTGCACACTTGCAGTGGATCAATGCTCAATTGGAATATCTCTACAGAGTCCTCAGTAACTTTGGTTCTCTTTAAACCTGATAAAGAGTTATTTCCGTGCACTCCTTGCACTACCGCTGATGAAGGTCCAACGCTATCCCTCCTGAGCTTTCCCTCGAGGTTAAACCTCTATCAATGCACTCTTTGCAGACTGTGTTAACTCCTTGCACTCGTAAACTCAAAGATGAGAAACAATTGAAACTCATGAAATAATTCACCAGTTACTCATTCAAAACATGAAAATGCATAAAAACATCTAAAGGATACATAAAAAATGATATCCAGGAAAAACTAGTTTTCTATTATCTCTGTGTGTCCATATAGACGATTTACAAAAATTGGACTGTAACTAAGTCCCAGTTCTTTCAAGCTCTCTCCCTCAGAACTATTCTACCTCCTAAGGCCTCTCTACCTAGACCTCTCTATCATCCTCTTCTTATCTGCCTTATGAAATCTGATATAATATCTCCTTACAAAAGAGGGGCTCTACGAGCTCGTCCTCTCTCACCTAACCTCATCTATTACATTGAAGTTTTCATAAATTTTTACCCAGACCTGACTATGATATGGCTCTGCTACAAGAAAATTTTTAAATGAAATCCAACCACTACTTGTACAAAGGCATGGCCCGACATTTACAACCTTACAACAAAAAAATATGTATAGGATTATTTCAAATTTAAAAAAATGGAAGGTTTAATGCCTCCCCCTTTCTCCATTGTGTGTCTACATGCTGGTGCATTCACTGAGGTGGAGCAATGCTCCTGCATCATACTCCCCTGCTAGGAAAAACATGAACTCCTGCTCATGATCTCCTCTTCTCCAGTGTTGAAATCCACCTGTATCCCAAATTGTCTTCTGGATTTGTCCTCTTGCTTCTCTCCAGCTATGTTATTGTTGCTTCTGCATCTTCTTCTTCTTCTTCTTCTCCACTGCTATGGTAGGCTCTCTTTTGTTTAGTTGTCCTCTACTGACCACTTCTTTTGACCTCAACATTAGCTTCTTGATCTCTTCTATTACTCTGTCTATCTGCTCCAGTGGATGGTTCTTCTTATGTAGTCTTCTCTGCTGCAACTCTTCTTTATCAATGGGTGGATAATCTTGGTCCCCCTTGCTTTTTTTATCTCCCTTTCTAGCATCGAGTTTCCACTCTGCTGCAAATTTCAATTCCAGAGTCTCATCACCAAGTTGTTGCTCGACTTCCTCTTCTGATAGATTTGATTTTGTTAGCTCCTCTTGTGCTAAGATATCTCCAACTCCCTCCAACAGTTCCTCTGGCTGGTATGCTCCTCCATTTGTTTCCAACTTGATCTGTTGGATGTGCAATATTTTCACCATTACCCGTCACTCTAGGGCTTCCAGTTCCTTCATGCATATCAACAAATTCCATGCTGTCTTCTTCCTCTTCTGCTGCAAGCTCCAATGTTGCAGTCATTTCTTTTTCAGCTTCTTGGTTGAAAATCTCGAGCCATTCTTCTGAATGCTCATCTTCTTCTGCTCAGGTAGACATCAATGCCTGCTCCATTTCTTCCTCTTCTCCTCGGGAAGCGTCTGATATCTTCTCCTTGATCATGACAGTCACCACTGGCTATCCTTCTTCTACTATTGTATCTGCAACACATCCTCCGGCCTCAATTGGGCTATCTGGAAGGAATATCTGAATTCCCTCAATAATTAGAATGCTCCTCTAATCCTCCTCCTCCATGATGGAAGTATTTAAATTCTCATAACCTTCATTCACATGGTCTGCAAATCCACATGAATCTATCAACACTCTCTGCTGGCTTGAACTCACTTCTAAGCTCCTGAGACTTTCAGACAGTCTCATTCCTTTCCCCCTGCCCACCTGGCAATTTGGGGATTCTCTACTACCCACCTGGCAGTCTATGAGATCAACCGATCCCATCTCGTTTCTCACTTGGTAATCTAAAATTTCGAGACTTCTTCCCTGGAAGCATATGATACCTCCACCTAGTCTCTTTCCATTTCCCACCTAGAAACTTGAAAGTCCATTTCTGCCAACTTGGCAGTTTACGAGATCTTCATTTGACCTCTTCTCCTCCTCATCCCTGATATTTCTCCAAGTCTCTAGTTCATAGATGTGAATCATTTCCTCCTATGTGTGACTGAGGATTTCAGTATGCCTCCACCACCTTCTCATCATCCTTCATTGTCCTCTGACCAACAATCTCTTTATTGGCCACTTCGCCTTCTTCTTCATGGGCCACTCATACACTCAATGCACTTTTGCATCCTGCTGCATTTTAAGTGCAAGCTCCTCCATTTGTGATTTTATCTGATTGAACTCCAGATCCATCTCTGGATTGCATTTCTTCTTGCAGTCTCCTCTTCGACCATGTCTATGGCCTTCAATAGCCATTTCCACCTCTTTCCTTCGCTTCTGGAAAGTCTATGGATTACTCTTCATCCAAGAGAACCTCCATCTTCTCTTACAACTCACCCGACTGTTTAAATTTTTTTTTCTATGTCCATGCAACAACCTTCTTACAGAGCATCAGTACTCTGCCCTCCTTTCACCTGTTGTCTACAGGAAAACTCTTGTTTATGATACCACCTGATGTTATCAGGTCATCTCCTTTCACCGTCTCGGCCTTTTCTTATTGCTTGCAAGAAAAATTTCATCTCTTGGTACTACTCAATGTAGTCAAACCATATCCTTCGCCTGAAGTCTATAGACGAAGATGTAGAGATCTGATACCACCTGATTTAGCCCCCCCTCCCCTTCGGGGTTCTACGACCTCCCGATCTCTGGATCATTCCAAGTGTCAAGTCGGATTGACTCTGCAGGCTCCTAAATGAACCCATAAATTATACACATGCCCCTTTCCTTCGTTTGGCGCAGGTCTTGTGATACCCACACCTTTTGTTTGTGTGTTCTAGTGCTTCTCAATTTTTGGGCGCTAGCTTCTCTTCACTAGCCTCTTCTCTCATGTGACTCTGGGTTGTGACATTTTACTAATGCACAATTGTGGGCGGGGGCAAGAGTGGTTTTAGACCAACCCGCTTTTCACCCCACAATCCTCCTCTAGCCTACACGTGTCCTTCAGATGAAACCACGGTTCAAATTGTGGCCCACCTTTGATTCCTTAACCTCCTCGCAACTTCTATCCTTGCAATGACATGGGATCATCGATCTCACGATATTGATGATAGCGTCCAAATCAACGCTTCAAATTTGTGCCCTTTCCATCTATGGATCAACAACTGTGATCTCTTTCGCAACTCCATCCTTCAGGTGTTTGAAATCTCAAACCCAACTCCTCCCATATGTCAATTTCTTGGAGTTAACGATCTACAAACACCTGTCCTGTAAATCAGCGAACCTGTTCCACCCTCAAATGTTTGACCTTTTCAACCCATATCAATGGTCCAACGACCCTCTCCTCGATCAGCGGTCAAGATCTCCTCCGGGCCTCCAGACTTCTGAGATCTCAAATCTCAAACTCTTGACTCTGTTGACTCGGTATCTCCCGGAGTGGAAGATCTACTGACACGTACCTCCCATATCAATGTTTATTCTCTCACTTTGGGACCTTGACCTCCTCAACCATATCAATGGTCCTACGACTCCTTCCTTGATCAATGACCAAGATTCCCTTCGGGTCCTTGGACCTTTTCGCCTCCGCTTTCTTCTAGAGTTCTAGATCTGGCACTGCGTATCCTTCTTCACATCGATGAATTTCGACTCTTCAGCTCTTCGGGCTTCGGTTGTTTCAACTCTTCAACCTCCGCATCCTTCTATATCTCCCAACCCATTGACACGTATCCCTTCTTGATCCAACGGTCTAGATTCTCCTTTCGCAGGATCGGATTTTCGCGACTTGCGACTTCCAAGTCACAACTTCCTTCACATCCCCAACTTCTGAAATTCTAATATTTCAGGGCGTCCAAATCTGACGGCTCACACTCCTCTGGATATAATAGTCTAGATCTCCTCTTTCCGTATCAAGATTTCACGTTTCGCAAAATCATAGGATCCTTCACCTTTCTACTCTCGATCCCCGATATCCCAAAATTTGCCTTGAACAATTGACGGTCCATATCTCTCCTCGATCGACGACTACAATATTTTTGCGAGTTTGCGCTTTGCGAATTCTCACAAGTCGGTCCTTTGAATTCTATGATCTGCGAGTCAGCGAAACGTTGATTGCTTGCCACGCGTCCCTTCCGATGGACGGTTCTGATGATGGAGAGACTTCATGACCTCGCAAAGCCTTATTTCCTATGCAACTCCAAAGGGTTAAAACTCATGCACGTTCCTATGGATCCAACAGTTGTTGGTCCACGTGCTTAGCTCTGACGGTTGAGATCTGTTTCCTCTGCGCTCGTTTATTCTCTGCTTGGATGTAGATCTAACGGTCTAGGTTATTCTCCACAAGCGATCAGATGGTTGTTGTCTCTCCTCCTCCTGAGCTTCCACCTTCTCACAACTTAGAATATTTTATCAATGTTCGAAAGGTCTCGGCCTTTGAACTTATTCTCGCGAACCCAAATCTTGGTCTCGCTTCTCTCTTCTAACAATGTTATCTCTCCTTTGATCTTATGGACTTGGAACAAGTCTGTCTCATACGCACTTCTTGCGTTATTCATTCTGAGCTTGTTCTCCTCGGAGATTTTGATCTCCCACGCACACCTTGCATCCTCGGGATTTTGTCAAACTCAGATTCAAATTATTCCTTGAACAAGATATACTTTTCTCCCTCCTGGCATTCTTCTTCTCGATGCACTCCTTGTAGATATTTTCCTCACAGAGTGTTCAACAACTCTGTTTCTCCTGAACTTGACACAAAGTTCTTCTTTGAACACTTGCACCGGCTCAATTCCCCCCTGGCAGAGTTCTACAAAGTCCTCAGTAACTCTGGTTCTCTCTGAACCTTATAAAGAGTTCTTCCCGTGCACTCCTTGAACTTTCGTTGATGAAGGTCCAACGATATCCCTCCTGAGCTTTCCCTTGAGGTTAAACCTATGTCAACACACTCTTTGTGGACTGTGTGCACTCCTTTCACTCAGAAACTCAAAGACGAGAAACAATTGAAACTCATGAAATACTTCACCAGTTACACATTCAAAACATGAAAAAGCATAAAAACATATAAAGAATACATAAAAACATGATATGTAGGAAAAATTGTTTTTCTATTATCTATGTGTGTCCATATAGATGATTTACAAAAAATGGACTGTAACTAAGTCCCAGTTCTCTAAATCTCTCTCCCTCGGAACTATTCTACCTACTAAGGCCTCTCTACCTAAACCTCTCTATGATCCTCTGCCTATCTGCCTTATGAAATCTGATACAAGATCTCCTTACAAAAGAGGGGCTCTGCAAGCTCGTCCTCTCTCACCTAACCTCATCTATTACATTAAAGTTTTCATAAATGTTTACAAAGACCTGACTACGATCAGGGCCTACTACAAGAAACATTTTAAATGAAATCCAACCACTACCTATACAAAGGCATGACCCGACATTTACAACCTTACAACACAAAAATCCGTATAGGATTATTTCAAATTTAAAAAAATGGGACGTTTAATTCCTCTCCCTTTCTCCATTGTGTGTCTGCATGCTGGCGCATTCGCTGAGGTGGAGTGATTCTCCTGCATTATAAATCATTTGAAAGGTTCATAATATGGATTTTATATTTTTCCAACTACATTCCCTCTGGGCCTTTAGCCCCTTCTTCCCATGAAATGAGGGACAATCCCTTCTTGGGTCAGTACACCCTAAAATCCCAAAAGATAAGGATGTGAGGGGATGAAGTGTGGAAAGTGGAAAGTATGGTTGGGAATGGTACAATGACCTGTCAAGGGGACCCCCCAATATAAAACCTATCCATAAGGGTGACCACTTACTAGGGCACAATTTCAACCATCAAGGTGAAACAGGTAAAAGAGCATAATTTCCAGGGAGACATTACATTACAAAAAGTAGTTTTAAATGCAATAAGCTCAAATGCCTCAAATATTGAAATGACACTCACCATAATACCTGAATTTTACCTCATGGAGAAATAACCAATGTCTTTCGGAAGCCATCTAATGTGGTGGATACCCCTATGATGAACCTGATACCTATGGTGGTGAGGTGGGCCTTTGTCTGTGCAAGTGGATGATGTCATCCATATGCCTCTTGATACTCCATGTCTACAACCTGAGGGACTCAAGACATCATCTCCTTAGTTATCCCTAGGAAATGAGGATAAGAAACCCTAAAGGAATGTCACAAGGTGACATAACCCTAAATAAATGTCATAATGTGACATAAACATTTAGGAATGATATAATTCAATATAATACAATGAAGATGTAAATTGAAATGAGACACAACAAAAACATAATGTAACAATTGAACATTGTTCAATGAACATGAATTCCATAATGTGACATTACCACAATAAACCAAGGTTAAATGAAATGACCATGGTCAACCATAGTCAAACATTACTAACCATAATTAACATGGTCAACCATATACAAGTATTAATAACCGTAATCAACATGGTAAATCATAACTAACTTAGTGTGAAATTTATGAAAAGTGAGTTATAACCACATGTGGCTACCAAAACTATTCCAATAGGGGGATGAAAAAGAAAGGGGAAACAATGCATCAACATTAACCCTAAAGGAATGTCACAAGGTGACATAACCCTAAATGAATGTCACAAAATGACATAGCTCTAAATGAACGTCACAAGGTGACATAACTCTAAATGAGCATCGCAATGTGACATATTCATTTATGAATGATGCAATTTGATATAGGACAATGAACATGTACATAGAAATGAGGCACAACCATGGAGGAACATAGAAATTCAACATTTTTTAATGAACATGAATGCCACAATGTGACATTACCATAGAAAACCATGGTTAAATGCAGTGAACATGGTCAACCATAGTAAACCATTACTAACTATAATCAACATGGTCAACCATAGAAAACCATTACTAACCATAATCAACATGGTTAACCATAGCTAACTCGGTGAAATTTTTATGAATGGTGAGTCATATCACATGTGGCAACCATGGTTAACAAAATGTTAGCTTACAAAATTGCTTAACCCTAAATGAATGTTGCACTGTGACATAACCCTAAATGAACGTTGCACTATGATATAACATTTTCAAGTGTAAATTATGTCAAATAGATACATTCTTTAATGGTTGTGTTGCATTGTGACATACATATTCATTGTATTATGTGGAATTCTCTCATTCATAAATGGTTTCATCATATTATAATGTTCATATATGGTTATTTTACCTTGTGACATTCCTTTAGCATTATGTTTCAATGTGAT
>ML858793.1:14562-26002 GCA_009831015.1 Picea engelmannii | reverse complement strand
TGATATGTGGAATGCCACATAACTCCTCACAGTTAGAGAGTTATGGCCTTGTGAAGTTGGAGAACCCTCATGAGTTATCTAGAAGGTCAAAGAAGTCAAATTTATTCTAGAAGCTCCTGGAAGAAGTTGACTAGTCAAGTGAGTAAACTAGGAGTTAATCATGGGTTAAGTTGTTGTAATAAGAAAATAATTAAAAATAAATTAGTTGCAACTAGAAGTGGATAATTTACTATTTGTAGCAAAGTGGGTTAGAAGTGGACAAGTGGTTAGAATTGGGTTATCCCTAAAAGAAGGAAATTAGGTTAAGTTGGTTAGAAGGTAACCCCTTGTTATGAGGAAAATCTCTCTATCGCCTAGGGTAAACCACAACAGACAGAATGACACACAAAAATCAACTCTAATCCCAAGTATGCTATATAAATGAAATACTAACAAGACAAGGTCAAGAGCCTACCTTGTCTGAATGTTCAACGAAGACCACCATTGAGCATGCAACTCAAATCTTTATACCTGCAACTTTCCCTCAACAACCAAGATATGCAATCATATGGTGATGATTTATAATGTTAGCATATAAACTAGCATAATCCATTAACATTCATGAAAAATACACCCATGGAATAATAATTCAAATATTTGCAAGATATCAATTGGATGAGAAAAGAGTATTTCTATTAAAATAATCAACATGAGTATGTAGGTGACAAACTTCTGCAATGGCACATATCAGAATCGAGAAACTAAGTCCCTCCAGTTGGGCCTCCACCACTTCAATCTTCCACCAACGGCAAGTTCATATAAAAGAGACAATGAGGTTCTCCATCACAAAGAAGGAAGAGCTTGGGGGTTGAACAATGAGTTCAGACTTTCAAGGATAAAGGGATGCAGATTCAATGTGAAGTGAAATTTCTCCAGAGTATCTTTGTTCTCAAAATTTGAATTCTCTCCCCCTCCAAGGCTTGGATATGGCTCAATTTATAGCCTTCAAGTGGAACTGAAGGATCGATTCAAAGTGTTTCCAGTATATGGAAGGTCAAGGATCATGGATCTCGTGACGTGACATGGAAACCCGACATAATTTTTAATTTTGAGCACGAAAATCGATGTACGTGGGTTGTAGTGGAGCAACCTGCATATATGCTTGTTTCCTAACTAGTAGGGCATGTAGATGTGAAAAAATGTGTTTTTTTTGCCTTGTAAGGTACAAAAGGGGACTTCAAGTCTGCATAAGGAAATGGAAAGGCCATCCAAGAAAGTTGCATGGGGTGAGGAAAAATTTGCTATAATATATTCCCCCTAATGTGTGAGGTCACAAGAGTATCTGCGATGGTCAAAATACATTATAATTCCCAGAAATGGAGTAATGGAGACTCAGCTAGAAGTTCTAGTTACTCATGATAATATTACAATCTATAATGACTTTGTATACATGGCTACCAATTTGAATTACACTGCAGATTCATGTGGAAATATACCAAATAGTTGTTCATGGCCATGAATAGGCAATACAAAGTAGATACATGCAATAGGATGCCATAGTCATGAACAAGGGCCCAGTGGAAACCAATCTCAAAATCAATCTAAAGATATATGTATACAATGGAGTACAATATGATCTCCCATTATCATTGAAGTCATATAGGTACTAGTCCAATAAAAGATAGCAAAAGAAAAGGAATGTTGCTACTATATTATGGATGTATTCTACACTATCTGTCAAAGGTGCAAGTCTACATCATGTGAATAGAGGAGACAATGAGGTTCTCCATCACAAAGAAGGAAGATCTTGGGGGTTGAACAATGATTCAAACTTTCAAGGATAAAGGGATGCAAACTCAGTGTGAAGTGAAATTTCTCCAAAGTATCTTTGCTCTCAAATTTTGAATTATCTCCCCCTCCAAGGCTTGAATATGGATCAATTTATAGCCTTCAAGTGGAACTGAAGGGCCGAGTCAGAGAGTTTCGAGTATATGGAAGGTCAAGGATCATGGATCTCGTGAAATGACTTGGAAACCCGACATAATTTTTAATTTTGAGCACCAAACCTTATGTACGCAGGTTGTAGTGGAGCAACCTTCGTATACGCTTGTTGCCTAACTGGTAGGGCGCGTATATGTGAAAAATGTGGATTTTTGGCTCTAGAAGGTACAAAAGGGGACTTCAAGTATACATAAGGAAATGGAAAGGCCATCCAAGCAAGTTGCATGGGGTGAGGCAAAATTTTCTATAACACTCCTTGAGGAAGCTACATGGAAGTATAAATAAGAGAGAAAGGCTCTCCTATTAGCACCTATTGAGCACATTGAATATATATTATTGTTTAAGGTTTATTGCAGGTACTCATTGATATATCTAAAGTTGCACAATTCTGAGGTAGCATGAAGGGTTGATAGCGAAAGTTTCAGAATTACAGAAAACACTAAAAAAACCCTAGTTTTTTAGGTGTACGCAGGCTACAATGGAGTAGGGCACGTATGTACATGGGATACAGTGGAGTAGGGCACATATGTACACGGGCTACAGTGGAGTAGGTCACGTATGTACGCGAGCTATAAGTATAATAGGGTGCGTACATGGGGGTAAAGCCTAAAAACTTGAGAAGATGAATATGTTGGGTCTTTAAAGTATGAAAGCAAGCTCCCATGAAGGTCTACAGTGATCGGGTACATCAGATCTATCTATTGGTTCAAAAGGTATGTCTTATTTCTATGAGTAGTTGGATTTTGTTGTATACATGAGAAATGGTTATGAGGGTTTGAGGATTTTCCCTAGAAAGATAGGTGGCTACATGGGACTTTCTGTATAAGTCATATCTATAGAAATACAGTGTTGTTATAATCAATATTTATCATTGATACATATTGTTAGAGTTGAGACACATCTTGTATTTCTTGGAATATGTTTAAGGGGTTTTGGGGTACATGGTTGAGAACTTGTATTTGTGAAGTGGTTGATGTATTAAGAGGTTATATAACAAAAATGGTTCGATGTCTAGTTCATGTGAGGGTTATTATACTTGTTCATGATTATACACACTTGTATGGCACATGACTAGAGAGATATAGATGCATTTGGTCAAAGGATATGTATGAGGATATATGCACAAGACACAGTTACAGTCTGGACACGGTAACAGGTTGAAGGTTGATATGACAGAGGCTGAAGAGGGTCAGAGTTTTCAGAGAGAGAAAATCCTAGTTTTCAGAAGGCATATGCAGGCTGCAGTATAGATAGGTCATGTACATACGCAGGATGCAGTATAGATAGGGCGTGTACATACATGTGATGCAGAATAGATAGGTCATGTATCTGTTGTTTTTGGTTGGTATAGGCTCAGTTGAGGTACATGTTGATTACAGGGCAGTGGTACAGGTTGGCTACAAGTCAATGGTACATGTTGGTACATGTTTACCGTGGTATATTTCACAGTGACAGTGTGGCAGTGGTTTCTTCATTTGACACTTACATTTCAATGCAGCAGGATGGGGAAAGGATAGGTGGTTGTAGCCAGAGAACATAGGGGGTTGTAGCCTCCTTCTGGTTGTATCCATAGAATTGGGGAGTTGTAGCTTCCCTCAGGTTGTAACCTAAAAATATAGGGATTTGGAGCCTCCTTCCAGTTGTAGTTGGAGAACAAAGGAAGTCGGTGCTTCCAATGAATGTAATTTTTAAAGACATAAGAAAAATCATTATGTGGTTTTCTCTCGCATTGGGTTTCCATGTAAAAATATTGGTGTACTATATATGTGTATGATTGTTCATTGTTCATGGTTTATTTACTCTGCACTTATTGGATGATAATTCTATAATGATCATAAAGATAAATAACACTTGCATATTGTGGTTAAAAATGATTAAAAAGATTTATTATTGATTCACCCCCCTAGTAATCCAATAATTGGTATCAGAGCAGGTTCCTTCATAAATCAGTGTAACCACTGAAAGGTAGATCATGGAGTGCAACAGTATGTATAAAAATGGAATACCAAAGTTTGATGGACAGAACTATGCATTATGGAGCATAAGGATGAAAACATATGTACAGGCACATGGATTTGAAGTTTGGAAATCAATTGTAGATGGATACAAAGAACCAACAGTTCCGCCAATGAATGACAACGGAAAGAAACTCAGTATAAATAATTCAAAAGCCACAAATTCACTTTTGAATGGTCTTTGTGATTCGGTATATACTAAAGTTATACATTGTATCTCCGCTCGAGAGATTTGGGACAAACTTCAAAATATTTATGAAGGAGATTCAAAAGTCAAAGCAGCAAAGATTCAAACTTACAAAGGTCAATTCGAACAACTAAATATGAAGGAATTTGAGAATATTGCATCTTACTTCTTACAAGTTGATGAAACAGTGAATGCAATCATAGGATTGGGAGAAGAAGTTGATGAATATCTAATTGTTCAAAAGGTACTAAGATCTCTTCTAATGAGATTTGATCCTAAGATCTCAGCACTAGAAGAAAGAGCAGATATAGACTCAATAACCATGTATGAATTACATGGAATCTTCACATCCTATGAAATAAGAACTGAACAGAAAAATCCAAGTATAAAAGAAGCAACATTCAAAGAATCCAAAAGGTCAAAGAAAAAGGGCAAGCAAAAGGAAAAGAAATATAGAAACAACAGTGACATCTTGGAAGACAATGAAGAAGTGGCCAACTTTGTCAGAATATTGAAAAAGGGAACTGACGGTAGATATAAAGGTAAGCTTCAATTGATTTGTTTTAACTGTTGTGGTATTGGTCATTTTTCTAACAAATTTTCTCACAAGAAAAGAAAAGAAATGAAGATGATGATTCAAACAGCAAACAAACTTATACAGGAAAAAGAACCAAAAGGAGAGTCTTCAAGAAAAAAATTTGCACCAAAGAAGACTGCTCCTCATCAAATGAAGATGAAGTTATTGAAAGTGAGACAGAAAGAGTTATATTCATGGAAATAGAAGACTTCTATAAATAAGACATCGAAGAGGAGTATGAAGAAGAAGAAGTTGACTACATGGAAGAATTGTTGAGTGCTATAGAAGTTATAAAAAGAGAAAAGAAGAAAACTAGAAACTCCAGGCAGAACTAGACAAGAAAGAAGACATTCAGAATTCAAACTCTAAAGAACCAGAGCAGATGATCACTAAATTAAAGGTTCAAATAGAATAAGACAAAAGAATTGAAGAAACACTCAAAGAAGAGCTGGAAGAAAAAGACGGGATCATTGGAAATTTGGAAGAAGAGGTTATTACATTGAGAAAAGACCTTCAACTAAAGAACATGCAGAACAGTTCAAAGGTTTTGGATAATATTATCAACAGTCAAAAGCCACATCATGGAAAGTTTGGGCTAGGATACAATTAGACAGAAAGAGGCTCAAGCTCCAAAACCATAGATAAAGAAGCACAACCAATAAGTTATGCAGAGACAGTTAGAGGATACAATAAGTTTTACAGGGAAGATCACAGGGACACTCCTCCACCTAGAAGAGTCAAATTTCAAAATCAGCGACAGTCAATGAAGAAGGATTCAGAATATCTTCAACTCCCAGGTATCAAACTATATTTTTTGGTTTATGTTATGCATGAAATAATTTTGGATATAAAGCTATGAATTGCAGAGCTAATAATAGGAATAGAAACAACTTTGAAATTCATGCACAAAATGGTTATACAATAAGGCCTAGTGAAACACAAAGAAGAAGCTACAACATGTTTGAATCATTGAGCACTGAAGTGGAATGCTAGAAATGAAAAAACTTTGGACACATGACCAGATAGTGTAGAATGACATACCCTCCTAGAGAATCACAATAGAATAACAACAGTCATAAACAAGAACCTCAGCAGAGAATATGGATAAGAAAGCAGGATCAATTTAACAATGAAGAATGCACACTCGCTCTACAAGCTAAACACAAGAAACTTGGTTGGTATGTTGACAATGTTTGTTCAAATCACATGACAGGGGATGAGGATAGGTTTCTTACATTAAGAAAGGAAAGATATGGATCATTCTCTTTTGGAAATGATGACTCAGCTAGAATCATTGGAAAGGGCACAGTCAGAATTGGAAACAAGAATACCAAGGCGGAAAATGTTTCACTAGTGGAAGATATGAAACATAATATTCTAAGTGTAATTCAAATGTGTGACCAAGGTCATAAACTTACGTTCGATTCACAAAAATGCAACATAAGAAAAGAAGGTTCAGAAAAATTGATTGCAACAGCTGCAAGAAATTCAAGCAACATATACATATTAAGTGAAATTGGAAATGAAAAGTGTTGTGTAGGAAAGGAAGATGAAGGTTGGCTATGGCACAGAAGAATGGGTCACATAAAATTTGATAACCTCGTTAAAGTAGGAAAAAAGGAAGCAGTCAGATAAATGCCCCAGATCACAAAAGCAACCAACATATTATACAAGCATTGTCAACGAGGTTCAAATCAAAGGAATACTCAATGACAAGACCACTGGAAATTGTGCATATTGATCTAGTTGGACCAACTAGAACAAAGAGTTTAAAAGTTGAGAAATATTTTATGTTATTGGTTGATGATTATACAAGAATGACTACAATTTGTTTTCTCAGGAATAAGTCAGAAGCATTTGAAAACTTCAAGGTATACAAGGAAATGGTTGAAAATGAAATGGATTCAAAAATCAAATGTTTGAGATCTGATAATGGAGGAGAGTTTACTTCGAAGGAATTTATGGATTGTTGTAGCAATCATGGCATAAAAAGGCAATTCTCCATTGTTAGGACCCCTCAATAGAATGGAGTATGTTGAAAGAAAGAACAGGACAATATAGGAAATGGCTTAAACAATGTTAATGGATTATAAATTGACATATGTATTTTGGACACATGCAGTGCATACAACAATTCAAATTCAAAACAGAGTAATTATCATAAAAAACAGTGACAAAAATCCCTACAAGCTATGGAAAGGAAGACCAGCAAATGTGAAGGAAGCACTTTAGAGTGCTCGGAAGCAAATGCTACATCAAAAGAGAAGATGGAAGAATGGGAATGTTTGACTCTCATGTGGAAAAAGTCGCACTTGTCGGTTACTCAAGTACAAGGAAAGCATACAAGTGTTACAATCTAAGGCTCAACAAAGTTGTGGAAAGCATCAATGTAACAGTTGATGAAACAGGTGGACGGAAATTAAAGGAAGAAGAAAAGGAATCGGTGGAACATGTTTACGAAGAAGAAGTAAATTTTGAAGAAGCAGTAGAAAGGGAAGGTGAAGAAGATCAAAGAGAAGTAGAAGAGAAATCTCAGCAAGTGCCCCCAAATACACCTAGAAAATGAGTATAGAAGAATCATCCTTCAAATCAGATTATCGAAAACAAGGATGCAGGAGTTGAGACTAGAAGAAGAATTTGTTCACTAGAACAACTGCACCTAGCACTCTTATTTACGATTGAACCAAAAAGTTTTGAAGAGGCTAGCAAGGATGGATTTTGGATAAAAGCCATCGATGAAGAATTGGATTAGATAGAGAAAAATGACACTTGGGAATTGGTTCCAAGACCAAGGTACAAAAATGTGATCGACACAAAGTGGGTCTTCATAAATAAATTGAATGAAGATGGACAAGTTACCAGTGATAAAGCTAGATTAGTATGTAAAGGATACGGGCGGGTTGAAGGGATCGAATTTGAAGAGATGTTTTCCCCAGTTGCCAGAATGGAAACAATCAAATTGATACTAGCTTATGCATGTTCAAAGAATATTAAAGTGTATCAAATGGATGTAAAATCAGATTTTCTAAATGGGGAACTAGAAGAAGAAGTTTGCATTGAGCAACCAGAATGATTTCAGCTGTCAAAGAATGAAGATTATGTTTGCATATTAAAGAAGGACTTTATGGTCTCAAATAGGCCCCCGGAGCATGGTACTCCAGACTAGACAGATACAATAGAAAGGGTTCAGAGAAGGAAATGAAAACAACAACCTTTACATCAAGGTAACTCAAGATAGTATTTTATTAATTGAAGTTTATGTTGATGATATTATTTTTGGAAGTGATGATAACAGATTAAGCCAGAAATTTGCAAAGGATATTGAGAATGAATTTGAAATGTCATTACTTGGAGAACTATCCTTCTTTCTGGGTCTTCATATATGTCAAAGAAACCAAGGCATTTTTATTTCTCAAACTAAGTATATCAGAGAAATGCTAAAGAGGTTTGGAATGGAAGATTGCAAACCAGTAAACACTCCTATGCAAACTAGTTGCAAGTTGAGCAAAGATGATGATTCAAAGTCTACAAATCAGAGGTAGTACAGGTCAATGATTGGAAGCTTACTATATGTGAAAACATCCAGACCATATGTAATTCAGGTAGTTGGACAGGTGACACTATTTCAAGCAGCACCAAAGGAATCACATGTTCTAGTAGTGAAGAGGATTTTCAGATATCTCAAGGGCACCGAAGAGTTTGGATTATGGTATCCAAAAGGAAAGGATATATCACTTATTTCCTAAACAGATGCAGATTAGGCAGGTTTCATTGATGACCGATGAAGCACCAGTGGAGCGGAATTCTACTTGGGTGAGTGTTTGGTATCTTGGCTAAGCAAGAAACATTCATCGGTATCATTGTCTACAGCTGAAGCAGAGTATATTGCAGCAGCATCATGTTGTACATAGGTTCTATGGATGAAACAAACTTTGACAGATATACAGGTTGAGTATGATGATCCCATTCCTATATATTATGATAATACAAGTGCCATCAATATCTCAAAGAATACAGTGGTGCACTCCAGGGCGAATCACATTCCAATCAAGTATCACTTTCTACGAGAACATGTTGCAGAGAACAACATTAGAGTTGAATATGTGGGAAAAAAGGAACAAGTTGTAGATATATTTACAAAATTTCTTCCAAGGGAAGCCTTTGAGTATCTTCGTCAGAGACTTGGAGTCATGTCTACTCCAAAATGAATTATTTTGAATGATTATCTTATATGTCTTATATTTACACAAGGAAGCACTATACAAAGAACAACTCGGTTTAGGGGAGCAAGTTCAAGAAGAGTTCAGTCAGGGGGAGCAACCCCAAGGACAGTTCAGTTAGGGGGAGTAGCCTCGGATCGGAAGTTACCTTTGTCATTGATGTCAAAGGGGGAGAGATTCATCAGATGCAGGACAGAGAGTTAGATGCTTGGAGAGAGAGCACAGAGGCATGCTTCCATGGGGAGAAATGGTAACAGGTGGAGCATAAGTGATATGACTTCATAATATTGCATCAAAGTGTTGCCATCAATGCCAAAGGGGGATATTGTTGATTAATTGGGTTGGTTGTCATTGATGTCAACCCATTGAACCAAGTCCAGTAGAAAATTCTAGTAGCCCCAACAATATGGTTAAGGGACTTTAGTTTGATTGATGTATAATGTTATGAAGTTTAATATATTTGCAGGTAAGACTATTCTATATGGATATTACATGTCATGCCATTTCTGGTTATATGTGGAATTCCACATAACTCCTCGCGATTAAAGATTTATGGCCTTGTGAAGTTGGAGAACCCTCATGAGTTATCTAGAAGGTCAAAGAAGTCAAATTTATTCTAAAAGCTACTGGAAGAAGTTGACTAGTCAAGTGAGTAAAAATAGGGGTTAATCATGGGTTAAGTTGTTGCAATAAGAAAATAATTGAAAATAAATTAGTTGCAACTAGAAGTGGAGAATTTACTATTTGTAACAAAGTGGGTTATAAGTGGACAAGTGGTTAGAAGTGGGTTAGCCCTAAAAGAAGGAAATTGGGTTAAGTTGGTTAGAAGGTAACCCATTGAGGAAGCTACATGGAAGTATAAATAAGAGAGAAAGGATCTCTTATTAGCACCTATTGAGCACATTGAATATCTATTATTGTGTAAGGTTTATTGCAGGTACTCATTGATATATCTAAAGTTGCACAAGTCTAAGGTAGCATGAAGGGTTGATCGCGAAAGTTTCATAATTATAGAAAATACTGGAAAAAAAACCCTAGTTGTTGAGGTGTACGCGAGCTACAGTGGAGAAATGCACATATATACATAGGATATAAGTATAATAGGGTGCGTACATGAGGGTAAATCCTAAAAAATTGATAAGATGAAGATTTTGGGTCTTTAGAGTCTGAAAGCAAGCTACCAGGAAGGTCTACAGTGATCAGGTACATCACATATATCTACTGGTTCAAAAGGTATGTCTTATTTCTATGAGTAGTTTGATTTTGTTGTATACATGAGAAATGGCTATGGGGGTTTGAGGATTTTCCCTAGAGATATTAGTGGTTGCGTAGGAATTTCTGTATAAGTCAAATCTACATAAATACAATGCTGGTATAATCAATATTTATCATTGATACATCTTGTTAGAGTTGAGACACATCCTATATTTCTTGGCATATGGTTAAGGGTTTTGGGGGTACATGGTTGAGAGCTTATATTTGTGAAGTGGTTGATGTATTGAGAGGTTGTATACTAGAAAAGGTTTGATGTCTAGTTCATGTGAGGCTTATTATATGTGTTCATGATTATACACACTTGTGTGGCACATGACTAGAGAGATATAGATGCATTTGGTCAAAGGATATGTATGAGGATATATGCACAGGGCACAGTTACAATCTGGACACAGTGACAGGTTGCAAGTTGATGTGACAGAGGTTGAAGAGGGTCAAAGTTTTCAGAGAGAGAAATCCCTAGTTTTCAGAAGGCATACGCAGTTTGCAGTACAAATAGGTCATGTACATATGCGGGATGTAGTATAGATAGGGCATGTACATACACATGTTGCAAAACAGACAGGTCGTGTATCTATTGTTTTGTTTTTTTGTGCAGGATCAGTTCAGGTACAGGTTGATTACAGAGCAATGGTACAGGTTTCCTACAGTTCAATGGTACAGGTTGGTACAGGTTTACAGTGGTATATTTTACAGTGACAGTGTGGCAGTGGTTTCTTCATTTGACACTTATATTTCAGGGCGGTAGGACATGCCAAGGATAATTGGTTGTAGCCACCTTCCGGTTGTAGCTGGATAACATAGGGGGTTGTAGACTCCTTCTGGTTGTAGCTAGAGAATTGGGGAGTTGTAGCTTCCCTGAGGTTGTAGCTTGAAAATATAGGGGGTCGGAGCCTCCTTCCAATTGTAGTTGGAGAACAAAAGAAGTTGGTGCTTCCAATGAATGTAATTCTTAAATACATATAAGAAAAATTCTTCTGTATTTTTCTCCCGCATTGGGTTTCCACGTAAAAATATTGGTGTACTATGTATGTGTATGATTGTTCATTATTCGTGGTTTATTTACTCTACACTTATTGGATGATAATTTTATACTAATCATAAAGATAAATAACACTTGCATATTGTGGTTAAAAATGATTAAAAATATCTATTACTGATTCACCCCCTCCTAGGTATCCAATAA
>ML858792.1:5135-16189 GCA_009831015.1 Picea engelmannii | reverse complement strand
GTTAAATGATATTGGAAACTATACAAGGTTTGCGAGTAAACGATTAATTATATTGTTAAAGGCTAAATCCAGTCAAGTTCGGACTTGCACCTTAAGGTCCTTCACTGCAGAACTAGAGGGTACCTTGATGAAAACTTATAATCTAAGGTAGCGCGATGAAATGGCCTTAGAAATCTTGTAGATGGAAGTCCCTTGTTTAAATTAATTGGTGCTAGGTCGTAAGCTTTTTGTGTTGGTCTACTTGCGTCGAGTGGGATGTAGGCACCTCCATGTTCCTCAGAACATTCGCCAGCCTTGAGACCTTAAATGGTTAAAATCGATGGGAACCTGGGCTTGAGCGTTACTTATGTGTCTTGGAGGTCCTAACCCTGCAGGGTAGGACGAATGGGAAGTTAGTCAGTTTTACTTATTTTCGTTGACCGTCGTTTGAATGCAGTTGTTGTCTTATGTCCTTGTCATCTTGTTATGTTCTTCATGGTTGCATCTTTTTCGTCGTCGAGTGGCGACGCAGGTTCAAGTGGGGGTGTTTCCTTGTACACGTGCGCACCCCCTTATAACAAAAACGAATTTTTTTTTTGCACCGGTTGATAGAGTAGTTGTCCTTAACTAGGAGGGTTGTTACAAAAAGACTCAAACCAATGTTTAATCCGACCCCTGAAAGTAAAAGAAAACAATCTGCATAAAACCTTTAAATCAGAAATATCATGCTTGATGCATTTACACCAAAACTTGTTAATATGGTCTTTTGTAGATACATTCCCCCCACCATCAAATGTGAGTTTGGACAAGAGAGAGACTATCTTGTGCAGAATATCAGGCAATGAGAAGTGGAAAGCATGTTCCAACATAGTGATTTGGGGAGCCATGGGAAATTAATTAAATTCGAAACAAAGACTCCTATAAGGCCAGCTTGTCAGTCTAGCCCTCCTTCTAGCGCCATTTTTTGGGGGGCGAAATTGACAATCCGTCAACTGGAAGAGTGAGTCTGGTCCGGGGTTGTCTAAATAACACAAGCCATTTGGTGTAAATCATTCTGACGGGTTTAATGGCTCCGTTAGGAAATCTAAAATCCTAAAAGAAAATAAATGAAATAACTAAATAATTACTAAACACTATATATATGTGTGTGTACATATGTTCTAATGTAACTGTAGTAGTATTTAAGCAGAAGATATACAAGTCTCTTTTATTTACATGATTTAAAAGCTGCAAGTTTTAATCGAAACTTACAAAAATCAATGGAAAAATGATTGCTTCTAGGAAGCAGATAAAGAAAGCACATAAAAATATTTATTTTGTTTCTTTTGTAAATTTAAAGAATCTTGCAAAAAATTTAATGAAACATGAACATGTGGATAGTCAAAGCTGAACCATACATTCTAGTTTCAATGATATTTAAATGATAGAAAAAAACAAAGAAGCTATCCTGTCAGTGAATTAGTGAGGTGTAACCAAGCATCTGCATGAGTGGTGAACATCCAATTGCTATGTACAAGAGAGAAATATGCAATGAACCTTATGATTGTTCTAAATAAATTCATAACATGTATTGGCAGCTTAGGTTTTAATAACAGAAAATGAAACAAAAACATATACCTGTGATCTCATAATTATACATGATTACAAAAAGATAAATCTGGAAGCAATCTATGCATTTTATCATTCAATTTAAAATTCAAAGATAAATCTCATTATTTAAATCAAAGATATAATCACATCATTTGTATTTTGAGGAGCAAATGAAAGATGGTATTTATAATATAAACCTCCTACACATCACATATCATTTAATCTAAAGATGTCAGACCTGTACATGTAACATGATTAACACAACATAAATAACAACATTATAAACAAAAGGCTAAAGCCAAAATGCATATATGTCGTTCTATTAAGTTTTTGGAATCACTTGTCCATTATGTAGTCCTGGAAGAAATTGTTTGGATCATAGACTTTAAAGATTGGAAAAATTAATACATAAATGATAATAATTAACTATGTATTGATAAAAAAGACTAAAGCAATTTAGATCAATGCATAATCAATTATTCAAAGAATATGAATATATTATAATGAAAATAAAACCATTTTACTTACAGGACAAAAGCCATTAAACAACCTGGAATTCCATATTCTTCTTTGAAAATATTCGTCCATTCTCCATTTGAAAAGAAATAAAAACTTTACAAAAGCAATAATATACAAAAGAGAAATTATTAAAATCCTCCTCTCCAATACTTGGCCCCATTGGCTTTGATATTTCTCATATATTTATAAAATGAATGAACAGTCTGGGCATCACTATTAATTTCTGCCACCTGAAATTTGCCTCTAAAAAGACATCAATGTTTCTCAAATAGTGCATTTGTTTGGGAAAATATCTATGCGAAAGGTAAATGGGTCCGTTTTGGTTTTGGGTTTTCAACCGGTTTTTGAAATTCCTTACGGTTTGGCTACAATGAGTTCTGCAAAATCACCTATCTGATCTTGACGCCGTTCCAAATTTTATCTATTGTTGCTCATAAAATTATTTGTAGCAATCCAAAATTATTTTTGGATCAATCATATTGAACGTATTTGGATAATAAAATCAAGACATGATTAGATCCATATCAAATATTTGATAATAGAAACCTGTGAAACAAAAAAACCTAAATTAATAACCTAAAAATTGTGAATAAAACAAAATCTAGAAAAAAAATAAAAAATAAAAAGATGAATTTAAACTAACTATAACTTATAAACAAACTTTGTTTATAATTTGCTTTCAAATATGATCTAGAAGCTTCAAGTTAATGGAGAAAAAATATTAATTTCATTTTTTTACAAAATCAAACAAATGATAGATAATTCTTTTATTATTATTATTTTGAAATGAGATGCCAAATGAAAAAAAGAATTTAATTAATTAATACCACCAAATGATTTCATGAAAATGAGAAACCAACCAAGATATTATTTTATGAAGTATTGAACACATTATTCAAAATAGTCAAACTTGCTAATTAGCAAAAGAATGAACACACAATCATAATTTAAACGAAAGTAAACATTGATAAAAATTAACGTTTTTGTTTAAATTGAGATTTTTATGATCGTTTCTAACTTTTGACATATACTCTTGTAATAAATGTCTCATACTATAGTGAATGTCTTAATTTTGTCTCAAAGCAAGCCAAGTTATGGAACTATTTGAAAAGGTTGATTCTGTAGCTCATTATAATTATCAAGATTCTAACGTGGGGCCCTTTAAATTATGTAAAAAATTTAAGGGGAGTTGTCGGGGCCCAACAAATGGCGACTTATTGGGTGAAGAATTTATCTCTGATCTGGTAATATTTCATCTTAGGAAGAAAATAATAAGACTTGAAAAAGGATTTAAGCTCCCTGAAATAAATTCACTCTGAGAGCATATAGTATTAGGATAAATTCAATGTTATAACCGGAAAATAGAATTTTCTTTGCAGAGGATTATAGCCTGAAATAATGTCTTAATCAAAGAGTGACGATGTTTATAAAAGAACTTCAATACCATTGACCGAGCCACTACTGCCAACAGACGTCCATAGCCCTGACAGGGATGTCATTTAACCCACTCAAATTCTTTAATCCCATCCAATAGTTGTATCCACATGATGTATACTTCCATAAAAGCTAGTTTAAAAACATATACCTGCTACCTCTCAACCCGACATTGCTTTGCTGCCAAGAGGCCTGTTCAGTACCCTGACGAAGTTGTCTTGGTATCATGTGTGCATTTACCCACTGCCAACGAGCATGTTCAGTACCCCGACGAGTTTACACACAATTCCCACACATAAGTGCTTCCAACCCTCTTATTTCACTTTTAAATAATAATACAATTATAGATTTCTTGATGACAAAGAGAGCAGGGTGATACTGGAGGTTAATTGCAGTACAAGTGAATAGTTGACCATGTTATTTATTTTCTTTTAAAACTGGAAGCTTTATCATGGTTTAGAGATTTTAGATTTCCTTTAAGAAATCATCTAGAGAATGAGGAAGCACTAAAAAGTGATTCCTTAAGAATATGGATGGCGTAAAAAATTTAAAGATCATCATAATTCTCAAAGATTTAAACCATATCTCTCGTATAATATTCTAGCAAAGATAATTCGAGGGCAAAATGAGAGTGACAATTGACTTAAAAATCAATTGTCTGAACTATATCTTAATACCAGGACCTCTTTGAACTGTTTCAATTTGCTTGAAAAATACAAGTCTTAAAATAAAAGCTTCGTTCGACAGTATTTCTTTGATCAGAAATATATTGATTGAAAAAGAAAGATAAGAAAAAAACTCATTCAAAATAATCAAAGAAAACAAAAACACACAACAAACCAAATCAAATTTTATTAATGCAATTCAAAATTAAAAGTACACAAAATCAAAACAACAAAAGAAAACTTTTTAGGTAATTATTTTGGTCAAAGATAAACTTGAGTTTTTGTATCCACTATCATCTCACTGCAAAATAAAGGAAGAATCAAATCATATCAAATATCATGTGCTAGCAAGTTCTTTTCTTAAGATAGTGATGCATAAGATGTTACTTTGACAAAGCATTATTATTAAAAATAAAAGAGACTACAAATAGAAAAATCCTCTTTAAGATGAGTGCATTCCTACTTGTGGTACCTTGGGTCAGGGTTGAATTGATAGTTTAAATTTACTTATTTCTTTACTTTCCATTTAAAATTTTCAGGATGATACTGCGTTTTTGAAAAGAAATATTCAATGAAAAGAAGAGAGAAAAATATTTAAAGTGGACTTCCGTGACAACATTTATATTACGGTTCTCTTGGTGTGTCTGCTTGTGTTCATAACTGCATTATTACAAAGAGAAAAACTGAGAAATAAAACTAAAAGAAAACCTACTGTAGCTACTAAACAAATAAAAAATACTAAGTGAAATTGTATTTCCAATGCAGTCAAAAGAGTATCTTCAATCCTTCAAGGCATATAAAGTAAAAAATTAGAATAAAAGAATCTAGTTTTTGCAGATACAAAGAAATATGTCATTCTTACCTTCGATATATTCTTTTAAAAACAAGCAAGCATGACCTTACCATTCTTTTGACACTTCTTGATGTATGAATCCTCCAACCATTCTGCAATGTGGTCACGATATGGGTCATAATGGCATGGAAGAACATAAGTAAGTTTGGAAAACTTGTCAATATTATTGGGACCGGACATAACCATATGCCAAAGCCGAAATGCCCCATCCTCCTAACAATTCTCCAAGTGTTCATCAATTTCTTCATACGGAGGATCTAAAAAAATCATGTGATGCTTACTTTCTAGATATTTAGGTAGAAACAAAGCAAGCACAACTTTATCTTTATTATAAAGATTTTTTAGATATGAATCTTTAATCCATTCAAACATCATGTCATAAAATTTAGGATGCAAACTATGACTTTGATGAAATGGATATATCAATGGGGAACACATCATAAGAGAATTCATGAAATCAGGTAGATTATTGGTTTGAACGCTTCCTTTGATGAGATTGATTGTTTCAAAATGTGAAGCATAAACATTAAAATTTGAACTAATCAAAGAATGAATATGCAATGTAGAATATCAGATCTCCATAAGGATGAATGCATTGTCTTTTTCAAAAATAAATCGTGTAAAATCATCTTGCAACATGTCATTTTTCCATTCGAGTGATGAAAGTGAAAGAGCATCAAATCTGAATTGGTAAGTGTTATGTTTGGAATTAGTTTCACCAAATTTTGGCATATCGAAAAAATTGGATTGTGGTGGAAAAGATTAAGATACCGTGGGTAAAGTATCAAATCCACCAGAATCTAAGAAGAGATCGAGATATAAAGAGCAATACGATTTGAAGATGAGGGTTTAAGATTACTTCTTCCAATTGTAGATCTACATCTCTAATCAGTTTGATTGGAATGTTAGAGTGCTTAAGATCATTTTCATCACCTAAGTCTTCTTCAATAGCCGAATTTAAATACTGATTAGAGAAAGAGTTAGGAGAACGAGGACATTCACCTTGACCCAACATCGAATCTTCTTCCACGATGCTCGAGGACTGGAAATAAAATGATTCAGAGGAAAAACCAATTTGTTTGTCAGTAAGAACATTTTCAATAGATTCTACCTCCCTTGCTTGTTCAACATTTTTGGATGGATCCCTCTCATCCTGTGAACACAATTCTTCTTGCAATTGAGTGATAGTATTTGTAACTTCTTCATCATTTGCGACTGAATATGAATGGATGCAAGCATCATAAAGGATATTTAATACAAATGACATGTCATCAAGATTAAATTTACAAAGAACATGATGGATTCTTGTCGAAAAGCCTTTTGAAGATGAATCGCTGTTGATTAGCAAAGTCTGAAATTATTCACAAACTGAAACCAATCGAAAATGTGATATGCTGGAAAAGACTCAAACCAATGTTTAATCCGACCCCTGAAAGTAAAAGAAAACAATCTGCATAAAACCTTTAAATCAGAAATATCATGCTTGATGCATTTACACCAAAACTTGTTAACATGGTATTTTGCAGATACATTCCCCCCACAATCAAGTGTGAGTTTCGACAAGAGAGAGTCTATCTTGTTGAGAATATCAGGTAATGAGAAGTGGAAAGCATGTTCCAACACAGTGATTTGGGGAGCCATGGGAAATTAATTAAATTCAAAACAAAGACTCGTATAATGCTAGCTTGTCAGTCTGGCCTTGCTTCTAGCTCCATTTGTTGATAAGGGAAATTGACCCTCCGTCAACTGGAAGAGCGAGTCCAGTCTGGGGTTGTCTAAATAACCCAAGCCGTTTGGTGTAACTGGTTCTGACGGGTTTAATGGCTCCGTTAGCCAATATAAAATCGTAAAAGAAAATAAATGAAAGAAATGAAATAAATAACTAATTACTAAACACTATATATATGTGTACATATGTTTTAATGTAACTGTAGTAGTTGTATTTAAGCAGAAGATATACAAGTTTCTTTTATTTACATGATTTACAAGCTGCAAGTTTTAATCGAAACTTACGAAAATCAATGGAAAAATGATTGCTTCTAGGAAGCAGATAAAGAGAACACATAAAAATATTTATTGTTTTTCTTTTATAAATTTAAAGAATCTTGCAAAAACGTTAATGAAACATGAACATGTGGATAGTCAAAGTCGAACCATACATTCTAGTTTCAATGATATGTAAATGATAGAAAAAAAACAAAGAAGCTATCCTGTCAGTGAATTAGTGAGGTGTATCCAAGCATCTGCATGAGTGGTGAACATCCAACTGCCATGTCCAAGAGAGAAATCTACAATGAACCTTATGATTGTTCTAAATAAATTCAGAACATGTACTGGCAACTTAGGTTTTAATGACAGAAAAGGAAACAAAAACACATACCTGTGATCTCATAATTATACATGATTACAAAAAGATAAACATGGAAACAATTTATGCATTTTATCATTCAATTTAAAATTCAAAGATAAATCTAATTATTTAAATCGAAGATATAATCACAACATTTGTATTTTGAGGAGCAAATAATAGATGGTATTTATAATATAAACCTCCTACACATCACATATCATTTAATCTAAAGATGTCAAACATGCACATGTAACATGATTAAAAAAACATAAATAACAACGTTATAAACAAAAGGCTAAAGCCAAAATGCATATATGTCGTTCTATTAAGTTTTTGGAATCACTTGTCCATTATTTAGTCCTGGAAGAAATTGTTTGGATAATAGACTTTAAAGATTGGAAAAATTAATACATAAATGATAATAATTAACCATGTATTGATAAAAAAGACTAAAACTATTTAAATCAATGCATAATCAATTATTCAAAGAATATGAATATATTATAATGAAAATAAAACCGTTTTACTTACAGGACAAAAGCCATTAAGCAACCTGGAATTCCATATTCTTCTTTGAAAATATTCGTCCATTTTCCCAAAGATTCCAACCATCCATTACTCCATTTGAAAAGAAATAAAATGTTTACAAAAGAAATAATATACAAAAGAGAAATGATTAAAATCCTCCTCTCCAATTGCTCGCCCCATTGGCTCTGATCTTTCTCATATCATTATAAAATGAATGAACAGTCTGGGTGTCACTATTAATTTCCGCCACCTAAAATTTGCCACTAAAAATACATCAATAGCTCTCAGATCGTGCATTTGTTTGGGAAAATACCGATGCAGAAGGTAAACGAGTCCGTTGTGTTTCTGGGTTTTCAACCATTTCTTCAAATTCCTTACGGTTTGGCTGCAATTAGTTCTGCAAAATCGCCTGTCTGATCTTGACGCCTTTCCAAATTTTATCTGTTGTTGCTCATACAATTATTTGTAGCAATCCAGAATTATTTTTGGATCAATCATCTTGAACGTATTTGGATAATAAAATCAAACCATGATCAGATCCGTATCAAATATTTGATAATAGAAACATGTGAAACAAAAAAACCTAAATTAATAACCTAAAAATTGTGAATAAAACAAAATCTAGAAAAAAAATAAAAAATAAAAAAATGAATTTAAACTAACTATAAATTATAAACAAACTTTGTTTATAATTTTATTTCAAATATGATTTAGAAGCTTCAAGTTAATGGAGAAAAAATATTAATTTCAGTTTTTTACAAAATCAAACAAATGGTAGATAATTCTTTTATTATTATTATTTTAAAATGAGATGCAAAATGAAAAAAAGAATTTAATTAATTAATATCACCAAATGATTTCATCAAAATGAGAAACCAACCAAGATATTATTTGATGAAGTATTGAACACATTATTAAAAATATTCAAACTTGCTTATGAGCAAAAGAATGAAGTCATAATCATAATTTAAACGAAAGTAAACATTTGATAAAAATTAACATTTTTGTTTAAATTGAGATTTTTATGCTCGTTTCTAACTTTTGACATATACTCTTGTAATAAATGTCTCATAATATAGTGAATGTATTAATTTTGTCTCAAAGCAAGCCAAGTTGTGGAACTATTTGAAAATGTTGATTCTCTAGCTCATTATAATGATCAAGATTCTAACGGGGGGCCTTTTAAATTTTGCAAAAACTTTAGGGGGAGTTGTTGGGGCCCAACAAATGGAAACTTAATGGGTGAAGTAGTTATCTTTGATATGGTAATATTTCAACTTAGGAAGAAAATAATAAGACTTGAAAAATGATTTAAGTTCCCTGAAATAAATTCACTCTGAGACCATATAGTATTAGGATAAGCTCAATGCTATAACCAGAAAATAGAATTTTCTTTGCAAAGGATTATAACCTGAAATAATGTCTTAATCAAAGAGTCACAATGTTTTTAAAAGAACTTCAATACTGTTGACAGAGCCACTGCTGCCAGCATGCATCCATAGCCTCGACATGAATGTCATTTAACCCACTCAAATGCTTTAATCCCATCCAATAGTTGTATCCACATGATGCATACTTCCATAAAATCTAGTTTAAAAACATATACCTCCTACCTCTCGACCGGACATTGCTTCGTTTCCAACAAGCCTTTTCAGTACACTGACAAAGTTGTCTTGGTATTGTGTGTGCATTTACCCGCTGCTAGCGAGCTTGTTCAGTACCCTGATGGGTTTACACACAATTCCTACACATAAGTTCTTCCAACCCTCTTATGCCACTTTTAAATAATAATATACAATTATAGTTTTCTTGATGACAAAGAGAGCGGGGTGATACTGGAGGTTAATTGCAATACAGGTGAATAGTTGACCATGTTATTTATTTTCTTTTAAAACTGGAAGATTTATCATGGTTTAGAGATTTTAGATTTCCTTTAAGAAATCATCTAGAGAATGAGGAAGCACTTAAAAGTGATTCCTTAAGAATATGGATGGCGTAAAAAATTTAAAGATCATCGTAATTCTCAAAGATTTAAACCATATCTCTCATGTAATACTCTAGCAAAGATAATTCGAGGGAAAAATGAGAATGACAATTGACTTAAAAATCAATTGTCTAAGCTATATCTTAATACCAGGACCTCTTTGAACTGTTTCAATTTGCTTGAAAAATAAAAGTCTTAAAATAAATGCTTCCTTCGACAGTAGTTCTTCGATCAGAAATATATTGATTCAAAAAGAAAGATAAGATGAAAAATCATTCAAAATAATCAAAGAAAACAAAAACACACAACAAACCAAATCAAATTTTATTAATGGGATTCAAAATTAAAAGTACACAAAATCAAAACAGAAAAAGAAAACTTTTTAGAAAATTATTTTGGTCAAAGATAAACTTGAGTTTTTGTATCCACTATCATCTCACTGTAAAATAAAGGAAGAACTAAATCATATCAAATATCATGTGCGAGCAAGTTCTTTTCTTAAGATAGTGATGCATAAGATGTTACTTTGACCAAGCATTATTATTAAAAATAAAAGAGACTAAAAATAGAAAAATCCTCATTAAGATGAGTGCAATCCTACTTATGGCACCTTGGGTCAGGGTTGAATTGATAGTTTAAATTTACTTATTTCTTTACTTTCCATTTAAAATTTTCATGATGATACTACGTTTTTGAAAAGAAATATTCAAAAAAAAGAAGAGAGAAAAAGATTTAAAGTTGACTTCCATGACAACATTGATATTATGGTTCTCTTGGTGTGCCCACTTGTGTTCATAACTGCATTATTACAAAGAGAAAAACTGAGAAATAAAACTAAAAGAAAACCTACTCCTAAACGTACTCTAACTACTAAACAAATAAAAAATACTAAGTGAAATCTTATTTCCAATGCAGCCACAAGAGTATCTTCAATCTTTCAAGGCATATAAATTAAAAAATTAGAATAAAATAATCTAGTATTTGCATATATAAAAGAAATATGTCATTATTACCTCCCATATATTCTTTTAAAAACAAAACAAGCACGACCTTACCATTCTTTTGACACTTCTTGATGTATGAATCCTCCAACCATTCTGCAATCTGGTCCTGATATGGGTCATAATGGCATGGAAGAACATAAGTAAGTTT
>WSFP011403506.1:0-26003 GCA_009831015.1 Picea engelmannii | reverse complement strand
CACGTTTCCAGCCATGTCATGTCTAGGTGGGAGCTTGAGCGTTCATGACTTTTCCACGTCGCTATTCCACTAGGCATTGAGTGAACACGCGGCAGTGTGATTTCTGCAATATTGTAGGTGGTATCGCATGGCCAAAAGGGTGTTTTCCCCATAGCCAAAAACCATGTGAAACCAATAAACAATGGCCATGTATCTCACCTTAAAATTACCCCTCGCATGCCCAAAATCTATTTCAAGTTGGTAAAGTTGTGGATGTGATGTGTGTTATGCATCGTTGATCTTTAGGGATGATATGTGCTCTAGTATAGGTCATCCATCTCATCCCTTCGGTGATGCGCATTGAAATATTGACTTTATACCTCTGTTGTAGCCCCCTCATCGCTGGTGTAAGCCCTCATGTTAGCGTGCGACCTCATTTACATGAATTTTAAGCTCCCGGTGGCCTACATTAAGCTCCTTTTGAAAAATTAAGCCATGTTTCCTGATTTTAAAACCTTTCCCCCTACAATTTACTCACTGTTAAGGAAACAATTTCCATTGAGTGGGCCCCGAGTGGTTTCTCCTCTTGAAAAAACAAGGTTCAAGGAAGTAATTGTCCCTGATTTCACATTGCCCATAAAAAATTTCACCCTGTACTAACAAAATGAGGATGAGAAGCCTTATATGAGTGGTCTATGGAATGTGAGTTTTGATGGTGCTTTCTATAAATATGGTTATGGGGTAGGTGTTTCCTTGTTTTTTCCTACAAGTATTCATCATCCTTTCTCCTTTAGGTTAGAATTTGAATGCACCAACAACATAGTTGAGTATGAAGCCTTCGTGTTGGGCCTTGAGACTACTACGAAGAAGGGAATTAAGATGTTGAAGCTAGTAATCAATTAAGTAAAAAGCCAATGCCAAGCTAAGCATCGAAGATTGAGACAATATAGAAATCAAACGTGCGATCTATTTGATAATGTATTTGATGATATTAACTTGATTATATTCCATATGCTAAAAAACATAGTGTGGATGCTCTCAATATTTCTGCATCACTCTTCGAGCCACCCACCATTGATAATTTTAAGTATTATGTGCACATCATGCATAGACCCTCAATATTAGATAATATTAAGCATTGACAAAAAAATTAAGACAGTGAAGATATACAAAGGCTCATGCTTATGACAAATGAACTTTATAGAATGGAGATAGATTCTGATCCATATGATGGTGGCATGCCTATTGATAATTCTACCCCTAATAAAATTGGTGGTTAGCCTATTGTCTAGCTTAAAACTAGGATTCTTTGTAGATGTCTTGTACCCCTAGAGAGATTGTTTGATCTCAACAATATACCAAGAAAACCCTCCATACATATTGAGAAATATAAACTGGAAGATGTTAACCTGGGAACAGAGGTTGAGCCCAACTATGTGAAGTTGTCTAAGTCTTTAACACCTTAGGACAAGAAAAATGTTGTTGATCTATTAAAATATGTCAAGGAAGTGTTTGCTTTGTGGTATGAATATTTGAAAACTTACGACACTTAAATATTCCAACACAAAATTCCTATCATAATAGATGTCAAGCCTTTTAGATAGAAACAAATAAAAGTGAATCCACTTCTAGGACCCTTGATCTAATGTGAACTAGAGGAATTGTTGGATTCTAAGATAATTTTCCCTTTCAAATATTCTAATTGGTTTGTGGATCTAGTGATAGTGAGAAAGAAGAATATGGAGAATAATTTGTGTGTAGATTTTAAGGATATCAATAGAGACACATTTAAGGATAACTACCCACTTTATAAAAGGGTCAAATGATGTGAAAGATGGTCGGGTTAGAAAGGATTTCTGTGTTGGATGGTTTCTCCTGATACAATCAAGTTTTTGTGGCAGTGGATGATAGGAACAAGATTTATTTTGTTGGGTATGTGTTATATTCTTTGCAATACCAATGGAACAAATTGTTTTGTGTCGTTCATAGGAGGGGTGATAGACCCCCCTGTCTAGGGGTTCAGGGGTGGAGCCCCCTATATAAATAAATAAAATGGTGGTTTTTTTGCATCCATTTGTAGCAGTTTTCGTTGATGGTTTTCTAATTTTGGTTAAGGAATTAGGGTTGTAGACTAATCTGGATCAATGGATTAGGGGTTTTGTATGTCTCGATATTCTATATAAATTGTATTATAAACAATGAAAGAGGATGATGAATAATAATTAGAAGCGTGGCTCTAAATAGGTTGTTAGTTTTCTCGGTTTGAGTTTCCATGGTAAAATATATATGTAATGTGTGTGTGTTCCATTATATCTTTTCTATTTTTATTAAGAATCCATTTAGAGTAATTAATTGTACAAGGTTAAAATATATATGTGGTATCAAAGTAGTTATTGGCTTGAGGGGGACACCTTTGTGTTCAGGGGTTTGGCTCGAGTTTGTGATAAACCTTGTTACAATGGGAGATTTGTGGTATTGATTCTTGCAGTGAAAGGAAATGGCGAGAAATTCAAAAATAGAGATTGAGAAATTTAATGGGAAAAGTTTTGAGTTGTGGAAGCTCAAGATGGAAGATTTGTTGGTGGATAAATATCAATGGATCAATATGGATCCAAGTTCTGCACCTATAGGAATGTCAACAGTAAATTGGGAAAAGTTGGATCGGAAGGCGAAGAGCACAATCAGGTTGTGTCTCTTAGATTGTGTAATATTGAATGTGTCAGGGGAAGCTACATCCAAGGAATTATGGAATAATTTAGGGGATTTGTATCAGTCTAAGTCTTTGGTAAACAAATTTCTCCTGCGGAAGAAGTTGTACAACCTGAGAATGAAAGATGGAGACTGAGTGACAGAACATTTCAACGCCTTCAATATTGTGGTAAGTCAACCATTATATGATGATATTAATATTTATGATGAAGATAAGTGTATCAATTTATTGTTCTCTTTACCAAACTCGTGGCACAATCTGGTTTTGGTCAGAGGTAGTAATGCAACTACTTTAAGTTTTGATGATGTGGTCTCATCCTTGTTTTAGGAGGAGATGAGGTAGGAAAACATGGAAAGCTAGAGCAGATATGCAATATTTACAAGAAATCATTCTCAAGAAAGAAATAGAAATAAGTCCTCAAGTGGGAGATCTAAATCTAGGGGAAGATCTAAATCTCTTGAAAAATTTGTAAAGGTATGTTGGAGATGAGGAAAAGAAGGGCATTACAAAAAAAAATGTAGATCCAAAAGTGTTGAGAGAGGGAAGGGATTTGATGATGCTCCTTCTACATAAGCAAAAACCTCTATGAATGAAGGAGGGGATTTTTACTTGGCTTCTTCAAGCACACATGCAGATCATGAAGCATGGTTGGTCGAATTAGGTGCATCATTTCATATGAATCCTCACAGGGGGTGGCTCTACGAATATGAAAGGTATGATGGAGGTGACCTTTTTTTAGGAGATGACTCGATAGAAAAATCATAGGAAGAGGAAAATTCAAGTTGAAGCTCATGGATGGAGGGATCAGAACACTCCCTGGTGTTTTTCACATCCCAAGATTGGCCAGAAATTGGATTTTTGTAAGAAAATGGACGATGCAGGGGTAAAAAAAGTGTTTGAGAAAGAAAACAGCAGGATGGTTCAAGGGGAAATGGTCTTGCTAAAGGGAGTTCGGATTGGAACTCTGTATAAGTTGTTTGGAAGAACTACTAGTGACAGGTCCAATAATTCCATTGTTCCCGAGATTGGAGATGAAGAAGAAAAAACTCCTATAGTCTTTGAAGAAAATACTATGTTGTGGCATCAAAGACTGGGGCATATCGGAGAAAAGGGTCTTTGAGTACTACATTATAAAAGTATGGTAGAAGGTATGCCAAATTGCTCTCTGGATTTTCATTTATGTGAACATTGTTTATATGAAAAGTAGAATCATGTAAGATTATTCTCTAGTGCTATGAGGGAAGAGGCAATTTTATAGTTGGTGCACAATGATGTGTTTGGACATGTGTCGGTTTCATCACTGGGTAAATTTGTGTATTATATCTCATTTATAGATGAATTCTCAAGGAACACATGGATTTATTTCCTCGAGAAGAAATTTGAAGTCTTTGATAAATTTAAATAGTTTAAGGCTCTTGTGGAGAATCAGAGAGACAATAGAATTAAGGTGTTGAGGATTGATGCAGGAGCATCGCCAACAAAGCACAAGCGTGGAAGACAGTTGGGCGCACTAGTGCACATTTTGAAATATTTTGAATTTCAAATCGATCAATGTATTAATGTGATATATGACAGAACTTTTTGAGTTATGAATGTATTTAATGACTCGAGGCTGAACTATCATGTAAGATTGATGGAGGAATGTATTTTGTTTTGTAAATATGATCACAGTACAGCTTTGGAGCTTGCGCTCTTATCTGTCTGACTCGATATTTATTGTAATAAGTGCTAAGTAGTTGATAGCATTCAATTTCATTAAGATAGGGTAGAGTAGTTGGAGGGAAGAACTCAAGAGAGTCCCTTTGTATAAAGCTTTGTAATATTACCCAAAAAGAAGGGTTGATGATTGTCAATTGTTGTTGATAGTTGTTATCGATTATCATAGTTGTTGTGGAGAAAGGAGAACCGAGAAGCATCGGAATCTATCTTGTATAGGTTAAGGAGTAGGGAAGAACAATGTATGTATATAAGTTTCAGTTGGATGAATATAACAGAGGAACATTGTCCCAGTGTGTATGGTTATGTGTTTATCTGAATGAATGGTAGAATCTCTGTTATTTCTCAATTCTCTCTTATTTATGTTCTTGAATCCATGACTCCATTTTCTTTGTTGAATGTATAAGTCATTGTGAGGAGTAGATAAGTTTCAGTCACTATCTTCAGTGAGCGAGTGCAAGGTGTGCATAGTGTCCACGAGGAGTGTGCGACCGAGTCTGTTTCGACTTGAAAGCTCATAAGAGATAGTGGAACTTATACGTATGCAAGGAGTGTATCGACGTTGGCAAGGAGTGCGTGATAGATTTTTCAGACTCGAAAGCTCAGGAAGGATAGTGTGATTTAGTCACGAGAGATAGAAGTGGTTGGAGAATAGACGCAAGGAGTGCAAAGTCATCCACAAAATTTGAAGCGTGGAAATAAATTTGTTGCAAGGTGTGCACAGATCGAGTTCTCAACTAAGTGTCGAAGAGATTTTTCAGAGGAACAAAGGAAAAACGAAGAAGGAGAGATCAGGAGGGAGAGCGGAAAAAATATTCAAGCAAAGGAGTCCTTGAACTTCTCGTAAAATCTAGTAGGCAAGATTCATTCTCAGAAGTGGAAGAACGATCCCAAACCGTTAGATCTGGTGAAGTTGCAAAGAGGAGAATTGTGAAGTATTTCGGTACTTCGGAGGTTCGGCAAGTCAAAAACTTGATGAAGACCGAGGCGCGAGGTCCAAAGTCGTGATTCAATACCGATCATTGATCACAGGAGAGAACATGGAAACGAGATCCAAGAATTTAGAAATTAGGAGATTGGAGGTTGTGAGTGAAAGGCCTAGAGGCTCATGGGGTCGTGAAGTCTGAACCATTGTGGGGTCGGCGGATCCGAGGAGACGCGTGGCGTGAGTTCAGAGAATCGGATTTGAGTGCTTCGGGAAGGAGTGAAGAAACGATTTGGGATATCCCTGAAGTCCGAACCACGAAGGAAGTAGACCCACAGTCACAGTCGTGGTCACTAGCGGAAGAGCCTGTGTGTGTGGGAAAGATAGCTTCGGGTGCCCGCAGGGACCCAAGGAGTCGCTCTGACTCATGAATTCAAACGATCCAAGACTGGGAGATCAAGCAGCCCTTTTGAGGGAAGGGGGTCCACGCCAAAGTGGTATTAGATCCGAATACGGAATTAAATTATGTAGGGAGAAAGATAAACACCAGCGCAATGTTGCCTAGGAGACGTGTTGATCCACTTGTAGCCAACAGAGATATGGAAAGGGAGATGAGAGAATTACGTGTGAGTTTGGATGCCATGGAAACAGCACAAAGGAGAGCGCCTGATGCTAGAGATATCAGTGAAGCCGAAATCGAAGAGGTCGAAGTTGCAGAAGTTGTTGTTGAGGATGTTGTGGAAGAACGCTTGCTGAGAGCAGTTGTCAAATTGGGTGCTAGAGAGAAGATTGACATCCCTGTGTATGAAGGAAACCTGGACACGGAAGAATTGCTTGACTGGATATGAGCAATGGATAATTATTTCGACTGTGAGGATGTCGAAGAGGAGAAAAAGGTGAGACATGGTGTCACTAGACTAAAAGGACATGCAACACTGTGGTGGGATGAACTACAGGCTGATAGGAGGAGTAAAGGCAAGAAAAATATCAAGAGTTAGGATCGAATGGTAGCCAAGTTGAAGGAGAAAATCATGCCCAAGGATTACTAGATAAATTTGTTCAGGAGGATGAAAAACCTAACACAGAGGGGTTTGACTGTGAAAGAGTACACAGAAGAGTTCTACAAATTGAATATTAGAGCTGGACACAGAGAGAGGAACGAAGAGAAAGTTGTCAGATACATTAACGGCTTAAGGTATGATATCCAGGATGAAATCAGCATGGCGACAGTTAGGACCGTAGAGGACGCGTATCAGATGGCGTTGAAAGCGGAAGATAAGTTGGCTAGGAATCAGAGTCAACAGAATAGAGGTCAAATCTTGAACAGAGGAAAAGGAGTTGCCCAGGAGAAGACACAGAAGTCCAAGGATGAGGTGGAGAAACCACATAGTCACTCTGAAAGAGGAGGAATTTCCCGAGGAAGACAGAGTGGTGGTAGAATTTATTTTCCTAGAGGAAGAGGAAGAGGCAGAGGAGGAGCAGTGAGGTGTTATGCCTACAGAAAGACAGGACATATGTCTTGGGATTGTCCCGAGAGAAAGAAAGGAGGTGAAGCTCACATATCAGAAGCATAGAAGAAGGATGTTGAGACAGAAGGTGCAGAGGATGGAAGGTCCTTGATGATGAAGAAGGTTCTTTTGAATCAAGAGCCAGAGACTGAAAATCCAGTGCAAAGGAACAATTTGTTTAGGATAACTTGCAAAACGAAGGACAGAGTTTGCAAGGTGATAATCGACAGTGGGAGCATTGAAAACTTAGTATCCACAGAGATGGTGGAAAAGCTAGAGCTGGAGACTACTACACATCTAACACCATATAAGGTCTCATGGTTGCAGAAAGGTCATCAGGTAACAGTCACTCAACAATGCCTAGTTGAATTTAAAATAGGAGGATATAGGGATGAGATCCTATGTGATGTGATTCCCATGGATGTCTATCATGTTTTGTTGGGAAGACCTTGGCAGTATGGCAGAAATGGTATTCATGATGGGAGGAGGAATACATACACCTTAGAGAAGAATGGTAGGACACACATGTTGCTGTCAATTGAGGAAAAGAAGGTGAAAGAGGAAGCCAACACGAGCATACTTCTCATGAGTGGGAAGGAACTCCTAAATGAGGTAAAGAAGGAGAAGGAGATGCATTTTTTTATAGTGAGGAAACCAAGGGTTATCCTTACCATTACTTCATTGGAGGATTTTCCTGAGGAAGTTCAGGAGCTGTTAGAAAATTTTGTTGATATTATAGTGGATGAGTTGCCAAACTCATTGCCACCTATCAAAAGCATTAGTCATCACATTGAATTGATACCAAGAGAAAGCATGTCGAATAAAGAAGCATATAGGTTGACACCTCAAGAAAATGAGGAAGTGAAAAGACAGGTTCAAGATTTGTTAGACAAAGGATTGGTCAGAGAAAGCTTGAGTCCATGTGCAGTACCAACTGTATTAATCCCAAATAAGGATGGAGGATGGAGAATGTGTACGAACTCGAGAGCCATAAATAAGATCACCATCAGATACAAATTTCCATTGTCGAGGATGGATGACCTGATGGATTTCTTGAGTGGAGCCAACTATTTTTCAAAAATAGATTTGGAAAGTGGATATCACCAGATCGGGATGAGAGAAGGTGATGAGTGGAAAACATCATTCAAGACGAATGAGGGGTTGTATGAATGGCTCGTTATGTTGTTTGGTTTAACAAACGCCCCGAGTACTTTTATGAGACTGATGAATGAAGTGTTAAATGATTTCATTGGTAAGTTAGTGATTGTGTATCTAAATGATATACTAGTGTTTAGCAAGAGTAAGGAGGAACACTTGAGACATTTGGCATTGGTAATGAGGAGGCTGCAGAAAGAAAAGTTGGTAATTAACCTGAAAAAAGTCCTCTTTCTTGAAGACATAGCTCATATATTTGGGTTTTTTTATTTCCTCAAATGAGTTGAAGATGGATCCCTAAAAGGTGAAAGCGATCAAAGAATGGTCATCACCAAGGAATATCTTTGAGGTAAGAAGCTTCCATGGGTTAGAAAGTTTTTACCGGAAGTTCATCGAAAATTTTAGTGGGATTAGTGCTCAAATGATGGATACAGTGAAGAAAATACACAAGTCTTTCAAATGGACAGAAAAGGTTGAGAGGAGCTTCAACATATTGAAGGAGAAGACAATTGAACAACTGATTATGGTTCTGCCATATTTTGGAAAGACATTCTAGGTAAGATGTGATGCAAGTGGAGTTGCAATTGGAGTGGTCTTAAGTCAAGACAACAGACATGTTGCATATTTCAGTGAGAAGATGAATGAAGCCAAAAAGAAGTACTCCACATATGACAAGGAGTTATATGCCATAATCCAAGCATTGAAGAAATGGAAACATTATCTCGTACCAAAGGAGTTTGTTTTGTATAGCGATAATCACGCTTTGTAATTCATAACCAAACAGGAGAAATTAAACCAGAAACATGCTAATTGGATAGAGTTTGTGCAAAATTTCACTTTTGTCATTAAACGCATTTCTAGAAATGCTAACAAGGTTGTTGATGCATTGAGTAGGAGAATTTTGATTCTACAGGAATTTCAAATCAAGACCTTGGGGTTTGATCACCTTAAGGAAATGTATCACAGTGATCTAGATTTTGGAGAAGCTTACGAAGCGTGTGTGAATCATGTGCTCATAGAAAGAAGCCACTGGGTTGAATATATGATTCAGGATGGGTTGTTGTTCAAAGGATTCTAGTTGTGCATACCAAGATGCTCGATGATGCAACACATGTTGCAAATTTGTTTTTCAAAGAAGTTGTGAGACTCCATGGATTGCCTCAGAGTCTAGTTTCAGACAGGGATACCAAATTTGTTGGTCATTTCTGGAGGACGTTGTGGAAAAAGTTGGGGACAGAGCTATATTTTAGTTCTTTATATCATCCACAGACGGATGGACAAACCGAAGTGGTGAATTTGAAGTTGGAGATCAAGTTCTAGCACATCTGAGGAAAGAAATATTTATGAGGGGAACATATAATAAGCTGAAATTGAAAAATCTACAGCCATGTAAAATCTTGAGGAGATTTGGTGAGAATTCTTATGAATTAGAGCTACCAGAAGATGTGGGTATATCATCAATATTCAATATCACAAATCTGTATCTTTACATGGAAGATAGAACCGGAGGAGATGAATATCAAATAAATATTCAGTGGGAGAAGCAGATGCCTGTAGTAGAGAAGTCACACATGGAAAAGATCATAGATCAAAGAGTTGGTAAGAAGACCAGAAGGAAGACATATTTTGAATACTTTGTAAAGTGGAAAGGATGACTAGCAAAAGATTCCAGTTGGGTTAATTAAGCAGAGATCCGTAAGCATGGAAGATCGATGGAGAAGCTCATGGATAGGAGTACATGAATTTTTCATCCAAGGGAGTATGATGCAGGAGCATCGCTAGCAAAGCACAAGCGTGGAAGACATTTGAGCGCACTAGCGCACATTTTGAAATATTTTGAATTTCAAACCGATCAATGTATTAATGTGATATCTGACAGAACGTTTTGAGTTATGAATGTCTTTAATGACTGGAGGTTGAACCATCACGTAAGATTGATGGAGGAATGTATTTTGTTTTGTAAATCGGACCGTAGTACAGATTTGGAGCTTGCGCTCTTATCTGTCTGACTCGATATTTATTGTAATAAGTGTTAAGTAGTTGATAGAATTCAATTTCATTAAGATAGCGTAGAGTAGTTGGAGGGAAGAACTCAAGAGAGTCCCTTTGTATAAATCTTTGTAATATTACCCAGAAAGAGGGGTTGATGATTGTCAATTGTTGTTGATAGTTGTTATCGATTATCATAGTTGTTGTGGAGAAAGGAGAACCAAGCAACATCTGAATCTATCTTGTATAGGTTGAGGAGTAGGGAAGAATAGTGTATGTATGTAAGTTTCAGTTGGATGAATATAACAGAGGAACATTGTCCCAATGTGTATGGTTATGTGTCTATCTAAATGAATGGTAGAATCCCTGTTATTTCTCAATTCTATGTTATTTATGTTCTTGAATCCATGACTGCATTTGATTTTTTGAATGTATAAGTCATTGTGAGGAGTAGATAAGTTTCAGTCACTCTCTTCAGTGAGCAAGTGCAAGGTGTGCATAGTGTCTGCGAGGAGTGCGTGACCGAGTTTGTTTCGACTCGAATGCTCGGAAGAGATAGTGGAACTTATACATATGCAAGGAGTGCATCGACGTCCGCAAGGAGTGTGTGACATATTTTTCAGACTCGAAATATCAGGAAGGATAGCGTGATTTAGTCATGAGAGATAGAAGTGGTTGGAGAATAGTCGAAAGGAGTGTGAAGTCATCCACAAAATTTGAAGAGTGGAAAGAAATCTATTGCAAGGTGTGCACAAATCGAGTTCTCGACTAAGTGTCAAAGAGATTGTTCAGAGCAAAAAAGGAAAAAATAAGAAGGAAAGCTCAACAGGGAGAGTAGAGGAAATCTTCAAGGAAAGGATTACTTGAACTTCTCGTAAAAGCCAGTGGGAAAGATTCATTCTCAGAAGTGGAAGAACGATCCCAAACCGTTAGATCTGGTGAAGTTGTAAGGAGGAGAACCGTGAAGTGTATCGGTACTTCGGAGGTTCGGCAAGTCAAAAACTTGACGAAGACCGAGTCACGAGGTCCAAATTCGTGATTCAATCCCGACCATTGATCACAAGAGAGAATGTGGCAACAGGATCCAAGAATTCGAAAATCGGGAGATTGGATGTTGTGAGTGAAAGGCCTAGAGTTTCACGTGGTCGCGAAGTCCTAACCATTGTGGGGCCGACGGATCCGAGGAGACGCGTGGCATGAGTTCGGAGAATCAGAGTTGAGTGCTTCGAGAAGGAGTGAAGAAAGGATTCAGGATATCCCCGAAGTCTGAACCATGAAGGAAGTAGACCCATGGTCACAAGCGTGGTCACTAGAGGAAGATTCTGTGTGTGTGGGAAAGATATTTTTGGGTGCCCGCAAGGACCCAAGTAGTCGCTCCGACTCAGGAATTCAAACGATCCAAGACTGGGAGGTCAAGTATCCCTTTGGAGGGAAGGGCGTTTGCACCAAGGATGGATAACATTGGAGAATTATATGGAAATGAATTCGTGGAATTATGTAAGAAGTGAAGTATAGCAAGTAAAAATACTACTCCATACACACCTTAGCAGAATGGTGTTGCAGAAAGGATGAACAGGATGATGATGGAAAAAGAAAGGAGCATTCTCAATGGTGCTAGGTTCGGACAAGAATTATGGGCAGAGGCAATGGATACTGCATGTTACCTGGTCAATCGATCACCCTCATAGATGTTGAATGATAAGACTCCACACGAGGTATGGACTAGTAAGAAACCCTATCTTACACATCTCAGGGTATTTGGCTATAATGCCTATGTTCACATTCTAAAGGAAAACGAGAGTAAGCTAGATAAAAAGGATGAAAAGTGTATCTTTATTGGTTATAAAGATGGTCTAAAAGGTTATAATATTTGGAACCCATAAACTAAGAAGGTAGTGTATAGTTTAGATGTAGTATTTAGAGAAATCAAAGATGTTGTCAAATAGGAAGTCCTACCAAGGGAGGAAGAACCAGAGAAAATAGAGTTTGATTTGAAGGATAATGAATCAAACTCTACATAAGAATAGGAATCAAAAGAAGAAGAGCCTCATACTCCAATTTTGAGGAGATCGGTTCCAGAAAGAAGGAAACCAAAAAGGTATACTCCACCCAATTTTCATTCAAATTTTTCTTTGTTTATTATTGATGATGATCTTAGAACTATTAGGGAGGCAATGGATTCAAAGGATGGAAAACTCTGGAAAAAGGCCATGGTTGAAGAAATGGAAACCTTGGACAAAAATGAGGCTTGGGATCTAGTGGAGTTTCTGAGTGGAAGAAATCTCATTGGAAACAAATGGGTGTTTAAGAATAATTTGAATGTAGAAGGAAAAATGGAGAAATACAAAGCTCGGTTAGTAGCAAAAGGTTTTTCTCGGGTAGAGGGAATTGACTTTGGTGAAAAAATTTCTCTTGTTATTAATTCAACCTCTATTAAATTTATTTTATTTGTTTATTTTGCTTTTGATTTTGATGTAGAAAAAATGGATGTGAAGACAACATTCCTACATGGGGATCTGGAAGAATGAATCTACATGAAACATCCAGAAGGATTTGTAGTGAAGGGAAAGAAAGAGCTAGTATGCAAGTTGAAAAAGTCCTTGTATGGGTTAAAATAATCACTAAAGATGTGGTATCAAAAAATCGATACTTATATGTTGGGACTTGGCTTTACAAGGTGAAAAGTTGATCACTATGTGTATTTCAAATTAATCGTTGATCATCTTATTTATTTGGTATTGTATTTGGATTATATGTTGTTGATAGGAAATGACAAGTCGATTATCCAAGATGTGAAAACTCAATTGTCCTCTAAATTTGACATGAAGGATATTGGTGCTACAAATTTCATTTTGGGCATGGAAATTAAAAGAGATCGAGCGAACATGAAAATCTAGTTCAATCAGAGGAAATATGTCGAAACAATATTGCAGAGTTTTAATATGCAAGAATGTAAACATATCAGGGTTCCTATTCCTATAGGTGTAAAGTTATCCACATATTAGTGTCCCAAGACACAAGAAGAGGAAGAGGACATGTCATGTTTTTTTTATGCTAGTGTGGTTGGTAGTTTGATGTATGTAATGGTTTTTATTACACCATACATTGCACATGCAGTGGGAGTTTTGAGAAAGTATATGTAAAAAAAAAGGAAGGAGCATTGGGTGACAGTAAAGAGGGTTTTTAGGTATTTGTGAAGAAATACTTGTTAACACCAACTATGTTCTACCTTGTTTTATCCCTCATTTATTATTACTTGGTATTTAAAATTTTGTATAAGTTATAAAATCTTTAGCATTTTTCTAAAGGTTTAATAGCTTACCTTAAGGGGTTTTAAAACAATGCTAGGGTGAATGAATGAGATGGACATAATGTTGTGAGAGGGGGACATAGGGAATTAGATACATGTTTAAATGATTACTTGATGACATCAAATGGTTTCAATTCTTTTAATTTGAGCCATTAGTCATGTCAATACTTATGCATCATGATTGTTTAACTTCATGAGTTTTAGATTCAAATTCTAATCCACTCAAGAGTGAAAAAGGTAAATTGGGTCGAGCGCTACAGGAACTTCCACATGTCCATAGTCATGATCATTTTAAGAACTTTAGTGAGTCATGGAATATGTGGATCGTACTACAAGATTATGAGTAAGAAAAATTAGTTAGCAAAGTACCCATCGTCATCCATAGCATGTGAAGTGGGATGTATCATCATTTGTACCTGTCAGTTTTCTAGAAGGTTACACGAATAAATTGTCTTATTCAATGTATTTCAAAACCGGCGCCTTGTTCATTATCTACAACAACGGATTTATTTGAATTCTTCCTTGCAGAGCTAGAAAGTCTCCTTGACTCTTGTTGCATAGCTGACAAATCCTTTTTTTATAGCCAAGAGTCTAGTCTTCTGGTCGCAACTGCGCTTATGGGAAAGGGTGGGCACGTGAACAGGAAAGAACCTGAAGGGCCTGAAGTCATGGAGGCTTACAAAGATACCTAAATGATTTTTGATTGGGCCGAGTGGTATCTCTTCTGCACTAAATTGGATGGTCATCATTATGTTATATCCAGGGCGTTTGAAGAGAGTTTCAATGGGAAATGGGTTCGAATTGGAAACTTGGCCATGCAATTTACAGAAGAATCCATAGTTGCAGCGTGAAACCTCCCCACTAATGGTGAAATATAGGTTAAGACTAAATTAATCACAGTTGGAGACGTTAATCATTTTTTAAAGCCTCGACACAGAGACCCTAATTGGGCCAATGGAATCCCTAGGGATTGGATTGTTGATGAGTGGATGGAAGCATTGCTCATGATTAAGAGATTCATCACTTGTGAGGGGGCGTTACTCTATTGTATTTTTATTCCACCTGTGATTTTTGCTTCATCTAGCAAGGATTAAGAGGATGAATTTACCTTATTATTTCTTACGGGATCTCAACAAGATGGCTATGAGAGTTCAAGTGAACCCCAAGACTCCTCCTCATGGGATTTTTCATCAAGGGTTGATTAAAGTTATTTTTAAGGCCGAATTAGGGAAGTTACAAAATACTTGGGATCAGTTCTTGATCTAGTCGTGGTATGAGAAGGAAAAGCATTCATCTGCTTCTCAATCACATGGAAATATTTTTAATCTTGATCAAGAAACTCCATCTATTGTCTGTCAATCCACTCCTGCAAAGAAGGTTAAACGAGCAGCATGTTTCGAGACTCCAAACGAGCCTATAAAAGCTACATCATCCAGCCATCAAACAGAGGGAGAGTCTTATCACAGATTAGGTAGAGGTAAGAACCCTTTCCCTTTTGCATAGAAAACTTATTCGAAAAGGGATAAGAGGATAGCAGAACCTAAGGTTTCATTGGAGGACCAACAACCTGTAAAAATAGAAAAAGAGATTGAATATCTTGTACATTTTAAAGAGCCTATCCAAGAGGTCAATCCTCATACCTCGATTTCCTCTAATGATGATACCTCTAGGTATATAATTTTAGTAAGAAAATGAAGCTGAAGGCCTCAAAACAAGTTCAGGTTGAAGTCTAAGATAATGAATAAACCTGCCATCTTAGAGAAGGTTATCATCATTGATGAGGATCCTGTAAAACCTATTGGAAAGACATCTACAAGCAAGAAAACTCTTGTCACTAAGCCTATGAAGGATAAATCCAAGAAGGGTGGTTTGATTATACATAAAAATACAATCATTGGTAAAAACAGAGTTCTTACCAGGAAACGGAGTAAGAAAGATATGAAAATATCAAACCCTAAGATTGGATTTGAAGGGAATGAGCCTAAACGTATTCAAACCCAATCCCAATCTAACCAGACCAGAAAGAATAGCTTAGAATTGTTGGCAAAAGAAGCTTCCTCCATCCTGCATAGAAAGTTGTCCATTTAAGAATATCACTTCCAGGATAAATCAATTTTTTGAGAAATAAAGTAATGGAGGATGGAAAACATATTTTGGTTCCTTATGTCTAAGCTATCATGCTCCTTTTTTGCTATGTCCAACTGTTGGAGGAAGGCCAAAGGTCGAGGCAGAAAAGCAAGTCATTTTTGGGAAAGAAAGCATGTACAAGGAAAGCGACAATTGGAAGGAAACACAACACACACGCATGCAAGGAAAGCAACAGTTGGAAGGAAGAGCAGCACTCACGCATGGGAGGAAGACCTAACGACGGTAGGGTTAGGGTTTTGGTAAGGTATTTTAATGGCTGAAGAGACAGAAATGCATAAATATAGATACCGGGGTATTATAGAGGGTTTGGGTTGTTAGTGTTAGTTCTGATTGTTGTGGTCTATAGTTACGCATGAGTTGATGCGATATGTAAGGATTTTTGTTGGACGACCTATTTTTGTATAAGTTGTTGAGCTTAAGTTGTGAGCTAGTGGGAAATCAAGGGAGGGTAGATCTTGAGGGTTAGATCACAGGCTAGGGATCCTGGTGTGATCTAGTCCACCTCATATAGATCTCACCCGATTGTGGAGGATTGTAAAGCACACGGCATTGTAGATGCAGAAATACGATAATAGAAGAGCCAAGAGCCAAATCTTTGTGGACGTAGCCCAGGAGGGGGTGAACCACGGTAGCATTTTTGTTGTGTGATGAATGTATGTTTATCTTTATTATCTGAAGCAGTTATTATTATGTTGAATGAATGAGTTATTATATTGTATGTTTAAGTGTTGTTGCATTATTGAGGGAATAAGCTATGGAAATTACTGCATAGTCGTGAATAACAACATGTTTCTTTTACCAGTTATAATAATGGGTCAATATTCAACTCCCTTATCTCACACTCAATCCTAGGTTGTAAACACATGAGTCGTATAGCCACCCATTAAAGCTATCTAGGGTGATATTTCACAGCGCATTTTGTGTGCTCTGTTTCCTGCTCGTTTACCAGGAGGGCCGATAGTTTTAGAGGCTTTGTTGGAAACCCGATAGACATGAACCCTGGGTCAATAAACTTAGATAGAATAGAGGAATAGTAACCAACACCAATTATAACCCATGCAGAGAAAATACTTTAATACACGCAATACTAGTATTTGGAAAGTCGCTACAGGAAGTTCATGCAGTCGTTTACACAGGGAAATGAAGGCACTACCAGAACACCTGTAGCAGCTGATTTTTCTATTGTTCGCACCCATTTTCAGATTTTGCAATAGGAGAAGGTTATGAATTATGTAGGCATGTAATGGATCATGTTTTAAATCTATGCAATGTCTTGTGCAACAAAAACTCGTATTGAGATATGAAGATTGATCTAGATCAGTCACATGTGCTGAGTTGTCAAAGGTTAGTTTCAAGTGGAGCTTTGAAGATTGGAAATATCTGGGAAACATATGGATAAAACAACAATGTCATCATTTGAATGCAATACAATTCAATCAAGAAGATGTATGTAAGGTTGTTTCCTTGATTTTAGGAGCTTTTTGTAAATTGTTATGATTTGGTATATCAAAACTTAGGAACTGAATCCATCTTGAGGTTTTGTAGAGATTTGCTTTGAGGTGTCCCTGATTCTCATGATTGACCCTAAGTACATGTAACTTATTTTGAAACTCTATATATTGGATAATATATATGAAGAAAGGGTTGGATCCTTGTTTGCCTTAAATATTTTATCTTATACAATTGTTTGGATCGACCTTATCTGTGTAAAGAGTTCAGTGGTTAATGAAGTCATTAGTTGGTGTGTATCATTATCTTTTGTTTATCATTTCTAATTCTCCATCTTGAACACATTATTACTATTATATGATTATATGGTTGTATGTATGTGCTGAGAGGATTTATCTATTTTTGTAGTTCAATCTTCACCACATGTGTGTTTAAGATCCTTTAAATATGGTTCAGAAAGGATTTTTGAGTTTAAGATTTATTCTTCTACTGGTTAATTATATCAAAGAACAGATTGTTCTTTTTTTATTATCAGTTTTGTTTCATTTATTCTTCTTCAACATATACCCTACTCCCACTTGGCTCAACTAATGGTTGTGTCTACCTGATCTGTTGCACATAGAGAAGAGATCTTGACAACTTATCCTTTAATTCCCTTTAATATCAAGAGTGTGATCCTCCCACCTCTTTAAAATTCTTTTGCTTAATGAACATTTTGAAACAAGGTGTGCTAGGCTTGTTTCTAAAGCAATCTAGGAACAACTTATAGCGCTAACAATACTAATTATGGATTATTCTACCAAGGAAGACTAGGATTGGACAGAGTTTTGTATATACATAGGTTTGTTGATGTAGATTGGGCTGGAGATCCGGATTGCAGGAGATCTACAAGTGGGTATTTGTTTAACCTATTCGGAGGAGCAATCAGTTAGATGAGAAAAAGACGAGTTGTAATTGTACTCTCAACTATATAATCTGAATACATAGTATCCAATAATGCAAGTAAGGAAGCAGTATGGTTATATAGATTGTGTTTAGGTATTGGTTTGATACAACAAGTTGTAATGATAGATTGTGGTATTCAAAGTGCAATCTTCCTGGCACAGAACCCAACTTATCAACCAAAGAAAAAGCACATTAATGTTCAATATCATTTTGTGAGAGACAAGGTTGAAGACAAGAATGTATTATTGATGAAGGTGGAAACTTTGAAGAATGTTGTAGATTCATTGAAAAATTATGTGAGCACTGAGAAGTTGTCTTGGTGTAGAGAGACAATGGGAATTCTTGCCATGGATTGTTGAATATGTAATCATGTGACCCCTTGTATGCAAAGAAAACAAGTGGGATATTGTTGAGTATGTGTTATATTCTTTGCACGACCAACCCCGTGCACTACAGGGGAAGAAGATCCCCCCTACAGGGCAGTTCAGGGGTGAATCCCTCAAAAAAAAATGGTGGTTTTTTGCATATGTTTTTAGCATTTTTCATCACATGCTTTTCTATAATGGTTTTCTAATTCCAATTAAGGAATTAGGGTTGTAGACTAATCTGGGTCAATGGATTAGGGTTTTTGGATGTCGTGGGATCCTATATATATTTTATTGTAAACAATAAAGGACGATGATGAATAAGAAGTAGAGGTGTGGATCTAAACATGTTGTTGGTTTTCTTAGTTTGGGTTTCCAGGGTAAAATATATGTGTAATGTGTGTGTGTGCATGTGTCATTGTATATTTTATGTTTTTATTAAGAATCCATTTGGCGCAGTAATTAATTGTACAAGGTTAAAATATACATCTTTCTCAAACCCATGGAGAACTGTCATGTATAGAAGGATGTCTTTTGAGCTAGTGAAGATTTATATGGAAACAGGCTTTTCCTTTGCTCATGTTAAGGAAAAATTCATTGTCATTTACCTAGATGATATGACTGTATTTTCAAGAAAAATAGTGATGCATCTTGGTCATTTAAGGAAATATTTGAACATTCCAATAAATTATTTATCTAAACCCTAAGAATCGTTTTTTTGGAATGGCAGAAGGTAAGTTGATGGGTCATATAGTTTCTTAAAAAGGAGTAGATTGACCCAGTAAGGGTCGAGGCTATCCAGATCATCTATTTTCCTTATCACAATAATACCATCCAATCCTTGTTTAGGAAGATTAATTTCCTCAATAGATTTATCCCCAACTTTGTTGAACTTATCGAGGTGATAACTAATATGTTAAAAAGGGAGTCGAAGATCAATTGGATTAAGAAGGAAAGAGATTCCTTTAGGGAAATCAAGGTAGGATTGGGTGATACTCTAATGCCTATCATTCCTCTCTACATAACTATGGATTTTAAGGCTTTTTATTTTTGTCTCACTCCAAAAAAATGCCCAAGGTTTCAACAAACCATTCCTTTTTAGCAAAAATATGAGGGATGTCAAATTGTAATATAAAGTCATACATAAGAAATAATATGTGTTGGGGAAGGCTCTCGGGGAATTTGGGGAATATATTTTAAATTCTATTGTGACTTCTTATGTCCCTTGTCACTCAGTCAAAGAATTGTTTTGTCAACAAGAATCTAATGGGAGGAGAGGAAGGTTGATTTCTAATATTTAGGAAGTCAACTAAACCATCAAACCCACCAAACCAGTTAAATAATAAGGGTTGGCCGAATTGATGGTTGATTAAAATTAGAAGTAATTGGGTTGAATATGCTAATAGCCAAAATACACGAGAATTCTTAGCAACAAGTAGATCAAATACTTCAGATGCTACCTTTTTATATAGACTCCCCTTGCTATAAATATATCTCCTAGTTCCTCTTGAATCCTCAATGTCTGGAGGATATGGAAAAATCTCAAAATATATTGTTGAACTTCAAAGTATCAAGTATTGTATTATGGGTAGGGAACTATATTGGAAAGACCCGGAGTTTTTGTTCTTGAGTTTCTTGTTGGAGGATGAGGTTAAACATGTCATAAAGGATATGCACAATGATGTCTATCCAAAGCTGCAACTCACAATATTTTCAAATTTTGTTACTACTAGCCCACTCTTCCACTGATGTGTATAAGTTTGTGTGAGTTTATGAAAAATGTCATAGGTTTTTTGGTAGGTAGAAGACCCTAGCATTACCCTTGAAACTGGTAAAAGTTAAGGAACCATTACAACAATGAGAAATTATAGTGAATTCCACTAGCGATGCATCATAAATGGATCTTGACTACTACTGACTACTTCACCAAATGGGTGGAATCCATTCCCACTGGGTAGGCTAATAATTAAATAGTCATCAAGTTCTTAGAGGAGAATATTCTATCCAAATTTGGCTACCCACTCAAAATTGTGATTAATAATGATTAATATTTTAGGTCCATTTATTTGGTTACTTTCTATCATAAATAAAATATTATATTGGCAAAATCCTCTAATTATTACCCACAAATATATGGCCGAACATAGTCTTCTACAAAAACCTAATGAGAATCATCAAGAAGAAACTAGTGGAGAGAAAGAAAGCCTAGGATTCTCACTTGAGGTATTATTTGTGCACAAACCAAGTATTAAGAGGGCACATGAGAAATAACCTTTACAACCGATATATGGAATAGATATCATTCTCTCGGTCTAGATAGAAATGTCAGTAATTAAGATTTTGCAAGGCACGGTTGAGGAGCCAAACAAGGTCAAGAAGAGAATCAAACAATTGATGGCAGTGCAAGAACAAAGGTCTCATTTTAATAGAAAATTTCAAGGTTATCACCATAAGATGTGTTATCTCCTAAAATAGCACAGTTAAGTTTGTCAATTTTAGGAGAGGTTATAGGTTTCGGTGGTTTAGGAGAACCCGTAGGCGCTCATTAACCACCAAAAGCCTTGGCTTTCGGTGGTTAAAAGAGAAAATAAAAGATCGATTAACCAACGAAAACATGTAATCTTGGAAAGGTCAGAGCCCGTATTTTCGCACGATCCAGATGTCAATTGGTGTAATGATGGAAGGTTAACCGCTGAAAGTTAAGTGAAATGGTGATGAAAGGGTGATATGATTACTCATGGTATGTTAAATCTAGATTTGATGTGATGTGGTACCTGTTAATACTCCACCTGTCATTTCGCATTAAAACTCTACATACACAAAAATTCATGATCGATTTGGTTTTGCCTAACTGTTTAATCTTCACGTGTCCTTCATAAACCCATTTCCAAGGAATATCACTGTAATGATTTCCCTTTCAATTCGATCATTTGAAATTCCTCTGATTTAGGAATTAAACCCGAGTTTTCTGTTATTCCTCTTTTATGTCATATAGAAGCCTGGGTTTTTTTAGATTTGATGCCAATTATCCCTCTCAGGATCATTTGTATCCCTATTGTTAAGATAATTGTCTCCCCAAGCTCGAAAGTGTATCAATTTGTAGGAACAGGCACAAATCATGCTCGAGCAATGAAGAAGGCGAGACCAACCCTGAGGACCGAATTAGATGGTACCTGGTACCTTGAGGCCCATCCTAAGGTCACCGAATTTTTCAAACAAGTAGGGTGCTTAACCTACTGTGAGAAGCTACAAACTTTTCACCAACAGGTTTCAGAGATATTCGCTCTGTCTTATGATGGAAGAAAAGCCATTATTGGCAAAGAAGAGTTCATTGTGGATGAGGCATCAATTGCAGAGAGCACCGGTTTGCCAAGAACCGGTGAATGTTGGTTTAAAACCACCATACCAACTGATATAGAGTTCAGATCTTATTTGCAACCACAACACAAGACTCTCATATGAAAAAAAGATATCCCTATGTCTTATCTGGAGACAAAATGGCAATCCCTGCTCAAGGCTATTTTTGCCTACATTACATGTGAGGGTAGGTATAACAGAGTTATGTTTTAACATTTTAAACTGCTTAATCATTTTACTGGAAGGGCCTCTATCAACCTCCCTCATTACCTTCACAAGGCTCTTACTAAAATGGCTCGACAAGTCAAGGTTAAACCAAGTAAGGTAGCTAGTAGATTATCACATCATGGTTTAATTACTTTGATAGTCAGAGAGTCTTTGAAGAAAAAGGATGTTGATTGGAACTTTTTCTTGTTTTGGAATGAGTTTCACATTGACCTGCAGCCAGACAACAAAGGGAAAAAACCTACAGCTAAGAAATCACTCACCCCTAAGAGCAACAGGAGGAAGAGGAGAGCCATTTCACCTCCTCGGACCAAAACAAAGACATCTTCTGTCAAGCCCAAAAGGGCTAAAAGGAAACTTGAGTTTGGAAAGAAGGGTGAACAGATCAAGGATCTTATTGAAGAAAATTATCCTTTGAATCTGCCATATAGTGACTTGGAGGAAGATCAGGAGCAAACAAAGATACAAGGTGACGAACAGGCTGAGCAAGTTCCTGAAAGATACACTAATCTGCCATCCCCAACTCCTCCACGTAAACAGAGTCAACTCCTAGTAGAAGCCTCTGTAAGCATACCAAAACCAGCTAGGTCCCAGAAGATCAATCAACTATTGAAGAAAGTTTATGACTTAGAGGTTTTTGAGAAACAGATCAAAAAGATAAATGTTGAGTTGATTGATATGAATGTTGAGCTATATGACATCAGCCAAGATGTCATGGAGAAGCATGACAAGACTTTGGACAGGAACAAGATGTTGATGAAGGAGAATACCAAGTTGTACAGACAACTCAGGCCCCTAAGATTAAAAATAAAAAATTCACAAGCTTCAACTCCAAAGCACCTAGGATTGTAAACCCTAGCAGAGTTAGCCACTATTCTAGATGATATGAAGACCATGAAATAAGGAGTTGACCTATTTTCTAGGTTCATCTCCTTTCTTTTTGTAAAATTGTTTTGACTATCTATCTTTAGTAAATTTGATCCATCCTTATAGGATCTAGACATTTCATTGTAAAGGGATAAAGCTAAATGTAATGGAGGACAAAGGGTTCGATTTTGGATAAAGAAAATACTATATTGTAAACAGATTTCTCTATATGATAACACAAATCACAGTTTCTCTCTCTATTGATGTCAGATTCTCACCTTTCCTTCTGTACTTTTAATTCAAGTTGTTTTAGCTGTAGAATGATTGTCATCTCATTGGTTAGCTCATAACTTGATTAACAGTTGCTTGTCATTGTTTATTAAACCCTACATTTGTATCTGGTTTATAAGCATTGTTTTCTCACCCACTTAAAAGCCATCATATGATCATTGATCCTTGAGAGCACTGGTTCATTTGATTCTCATTTTGGCTATCTGAATACCATACTGTAATTGAGTTATCCCATTGATCCACACATACAAAAACACAAAAACAAGTTTACTTTAAGTTACCAAGCATATTTGAATTACAACCTCAAAGAGTTTCTTGGAGTGATAACAAATTGGCGTCGTTGCCGAGGAAAGGAGATTGAAGCTCAGCTTCCCTGGGAGACGACATAGATCCAGCTTTGATGATAGACAAAGCCTGGACATCATTTGGTTGTAATTATCTATATGGCGACTCCATGAAGGATGGATTTAGTGGCGACTCCATTGTTCAGAAATCTATTGACGACTCCACTGGTATGACATGAACCAGATCTTAGCAAAGAGGTATGTATTCTGTGATTTTTCAAGTATTTATGGTTTCCCTAATTCAGTACCTACTAGAGATGAATGGGAAAATAGTCTTTCCAAATTTCGAGGAGAAGACTGGGAAGTGCCAACAGAACATTTGCTATATTTTCATGATTACATGCATCGGATGCAACTTGTGCATGAGGATGTTCAGATCCGGCTATTCTATTTTTCATTAGAAGGGATTGCTCGTGATTGGTACCAGTCTCTGCCTATAGCTAGTATCATCTCTTTGGTTGATTTTCATGTTGCTTTTCATGTGTTTTGTAAAGACCATTTTCTAGATGATCTTCTCTATCCTAAGTGTTGTCATGAATTTCATTTATTGACTAAAGATTCAGATGTTCTTGAAGAGTATGTTGCTATAGAGAATACTCTTCATTATCGAGAGATTGATGATTCACATTATGATAACCATTGTGATGCTTTAACATTGTATTAAATGCATCTTTTAAAGATGGTTGTGATGAAGATCCGAATATCCCTTTTGAAAAATTGAAAAATGATGAGCAGATTGACATATCAGCAGGAGATAATTTCAGATCTACAGCAAATACTAAGGGAAGCCTCGAGTTTCCATATTTGCAGACAAAGGTGGTTTGTAGCAGACATGAAGAGAAAGATGATAAGAAGAAGGGTCCAGATCAGCGGTCCATTCTATATTTTTCTCCAGCAAGGGTTGAGCAGCCTACATTCAACAATGAGATCAGTCAAGGCAGCCTGAAACAACTGTTCATCTTTCAGTTGGATCAGTAGCAAGGAGAGGTATTTCATTGTGAGTTTGATGACCCTATTGCTGACTATTTGGATTCTATAATCAACATAAATGTCCAAGTACTTTTGTCATATGAAAGTAGGCTCTGTCATATTCTCAAATTGCATTGCCACAAGCTATGGTCTTTTTTATCTTTCGAGTCAAGATCAAGTATGATATTAGAAAGTCAATTGTTTTCTTGGATGCATTGGAAATTCGATTTTACTTGATAAATCCACCTCTACTGGTTAGTATAGGGGTAGACAGAAGAATAAACTCTTCATATGAGCAGGTAGATTTATTTTAGTTTTCTTGAATAAGCAGGCAGGTTTTGGGTTTGTAGGAGATCAGTTGCACAGGTCTTGAACTTTTTCAGAGACTTGGTTTCAAAGGCCAGATGACTCCATAGCCCAATGGGCTAGACACAATACAAATTGTGAATGATTTCTTAGCAGGTGGCAGAATTTTCAGGTTAAATGGACAGGCACAGGTCTGCTCATTCTTGGAACCTCACTGGGAGGATTCCATCCCTGAGTAGGAGTCAGTTGTTATCTCCTAAAATAGCACAATCAAGTTTGTCAATTTTAGGGGAGGTTACAGGTTTTGGTGGTTTAGGTGAACCCGTAGGCGTTAATTAACCACCGAAATACTTGGCTTTCGGTGGTTAAAAGAGAAAATCAAATCTCGATTAACCACCGAAAACACGTAAGCTTGGAAAGGTCAGAGCCCACATTTTCGCACGATCCAAATGTCAATTGGCATAATGATGGAAGGTTAACCGCCGAAAGTTAAGCGAAATGGTGATGAAAGGGTGGTATGATTACTCCTGGTATGTTAAATCTAGATTTTATGCGTTGTGGTACCTGTTAAGACTTCACCTGTCATTTCGCATTAAAACTCTGCATACACAGAAATTCATGATCAATTTGGTTTTGCCTAACTATTTAATCTTCATGTCTCCTTCATAAACCCATTTCCAAGGAATATCACTGTAATGATTTCCCTTTCAATTCGATCATTTGAAATTCCTTTGATTTAGGAATTAAACCCGAGTTTTCTGTTATTCCTCTTTTATGGAATATAGAAGCTTGAGTTTTTTTAGATTTGATGCCAATTATCCCTCTCAGGATCATATGTATCCCTATTTTTAAGATAATTGTCTCCCCAAGCTCGAAAGTGTATAAATTTGCAGGAACAGGCGCAAATCAAGATCGAGCAATGAAGAAGGCGGGACCAGCCCTGAGGACCGAATTAGATGGTACCTGGTACCTTGAGGCCCATCCTGAGGTTACCGAATTCTTCAAACAAGTAGGGTGCTTAACCTACTGTGAGAAGCTACAAAATTTTCACCAACAGATTTCAAAGATCTTTGCTATGTCTTATGATGGAAGAAAATCCATTATTGGCAAAGAAGAGTTCATTGTGGATGAGGCATCAATTGCAGAGATCACCGGTTTGTCAAGAACCGGTGAATGTTGGTTTAAAACCACCATACCAGCTGATATAGAGTTCATATCTTATTTGCAACCACGGCACAAGACTCTCATATAGAAAAAGGATATCCCTATGGCTTATCTGGAGACAAAATGGCAATCCTTGCTCAAGGTTATTTTTGCCTACATTACATGTGAGGGTAGGTATAACAGAGTTATGTTTTACCATTTTAAACTGCTTAATCATTTTATTGGAAGGGCCTCTATCAACCTCCCTCATTACCTTCACAAGGCTCTTACTAAAATGGCTC
>ML858790.1:0-26003 GCA_009831015.1 Picea engelmannii | reverse complement strand
AACTCAACGCAATGGAGACCATTTCTTCCTAAGGAGGGAGGATTGATCCAGGTGGATATCGGAGGCCACCCACCTTTTCCAAATGGCTCAAAACAGTTTTCTGGCCATTTTGGCAATTTACTATTTTTAGCAGGTTTTCACTTACGGGGCCATTTTGAGGGCCTAAATGAAGTTTTTTCAAGATCTAGGTTCTCAATGATAGCCAAAGGCATGATTGAGCCCCCAAAATGAATCTACTCGACGATACCTTTCTAACGAGCTATCACACGCCTAAAACGGAGATCGTATGCAAAAGTTACGACCCCGGGAAGTTGATGCACCAACTTACCCAAATGGGGCCCACATGACTTTTGGCGCTTTATCTCCTAGGGTTAGGTTTTTGGATGTCTAGGACTTTTGGCATTCCTGATTATTGTAAAAAGGCCTCTAGAGCCTCATTGTAACCATCTTCTTGCAAATGCGAGTATCCGTCACATCTCTTCTCAGAGATAAGCTGCCACCATTCTAGCGAGTCTTTCACTCTGTATTTTTACAGTCTCTGTACATTTCTCTGATTAATAGAAATCGTGTATTACTGTATATCTGTGTCTATGGTTGCATCTCTGATACATTTATGTTATATTATTGAATATCTGCAATATCTCTATGCATTTCTTTATTATATCTCCGCTCTCATTTCGTGCCGAAAATAATCTGGATCAAAATTGTACCTGTAAAAATGTCCCTGTAGAAGTAGTACCTGTCCATCCACCTCTATGTCCGATCATGTTGATGAAGAGTGAAAATTTTCCTCCCTCTATCAGACAAAACCCTATAGGCCCTCTCCAAATCAACCTCCGGTAGAGTATGTGGCTCTCTAGCGCAACCTGGTTCATCATGTAGTGAAACATCCTGTTAACCAAGTGAACTCCTGGATCCCATGGAAACCCTGGAAGTTTATCACTTCCAGTCTCCGCTAGCTTCTCCTGTGCCAGACTGATAATTGTCAGAAGCCCTCTATTCTCATCTTCTATCACCTGGCCTATGGTGCTCACCATAACACACCAAATCTCAGTTGGTTGATCATGACGATCCACCTTTGACCTGTTGTATGTCGTAAAAGTAATCTTGTCAGGTGGTCTTGGCGTAATCACTCTCCATGCCCTCTGCCACTGTCTATCTTTCCTCATGATGCTATCAATGATAAATGTCTTGGGAAAAGATAACGGAGATATCTGTAGCTGACTGTAGGGATGAAAAATACCACCTGCCTCGGTCAGTCCCAATGACTTGACCAAGAGCACGTCTACCTATACCCCTGATAAATGCTCCCCTGTAGCCATCAATAAACTCCAATCATCAGACACAACTAGAAGTAACTCCTCCAACTGTTGGTAAACCAATCTCCATCTCCCATCACCCATGCAATTACTAAAACGGTGAAGGTGAGATCTCATAACCATATGCTACTACGAAGGATTGGCATCTGCATTCTCCCCTAAGTGTGTCTCCTCCTTGCAAGGAAGTACACCCCTCTGAATCCCACCATACATCTTGGAAGGTACCTGTGAGCTATCACTCATCACTATATGCTCCGACATACTCATGTCGTCTCCCATAGACTCATGCTGCATCATAGATATTTAGCATACTACTGGATCAACCTCTACATGGAGGTCAATCGCTCTCAGAACACAAGTGGAAGTGTCCTCCATCAACGAGTGCTCTTCTGCTAGATCACCAACATCCTCTATCAACGTGACTGGTTGATACATATGAGTGCCACTAAGACAGATGAAGTGGATCTCTGATGAATCTCCTCAAGAGACTCATCTGATCTAGACCTTGATTCTTGAAGGGTTGTCTGTGTGCCTCTCAAGAATCCTCAAGTGCTCTCTAACTCCTGAGTGAGTCAATCCATATCCAACTCATGCTCCCTCAGAGCCTCATGATACATCTCACCAATCCTCAATAGGTATTCCCTGTCAATCAACAATTGTTGGTAATCGATTCTCATCATAGATACTCTCTCCCTAAGAGTATGAAATTCATCCATGTCAAATCCCTCATCTGCACTACCATGTGCCATTGACGCTCTCCAACAGTAATCTTCCATCAATGCATGCATGTCATCACTGGGCCTAGTGGCTGCCATGATCATATCCTCACTGAATCTCAACTGTGTTGCTAAGTGGTGTGACTCCTGATCATGGTCATGCTGAGGTGCCACCTCATATCCCTCACTGCCACTGTTAGTCCTGCTAATGTCAACTCTAGGGTCCCAAAAGACACTCTCTGCATAATATAACATGTTGAACTGCCCACTGTCTATTGTGTTGTTGGGTACTCTTGTATGCCACTGCACCCCATCACTAGATGTTATCTCCCCCTGAATCACATTGTATCCTGTATGAGTAGTCGTATCCTCCTGTGCACTCAACCTGCTACTATCATTTGCACTTGGATCCCATAGAGATGTATCCAGACACATGCTATGGTCATATTGACTACTAAAGAGTGCATCCTCATCAATGCAGGTCGATCCTGGAAGTAAGTGCTCTATCAACCTGTCAGCGTCTGCAATTTTCTCAACTATTGGAGTCTCCAATAGATGTGACTCAATCTCCTTAGGTTGATCTGTATGTGTAAGGTCTCTTGCCTGTACTCCCTGTATCTCCTCCTGGATCGGTGGATCTACATGTATGTGGTGTGCATCACTCACACAAGGCTCATCAACCCTATATGACATGCCACTGACCTCCTCATGTGACATGGCTATCAGGGGTGTCTGGAAGGATGACATATGTGTCACGACCATCATAGGAAGCTCATCATCTCTAGGTGCTAATACGTGTGAATCCTCACTAGTGTCACCACTATGTTGAGGTGTAAGGTCATCAATGGTATGTGATATGTCTGTTGAGACACTGGTGCTATTGTCTTGTCCATCCAACTTCCTATCCACTACACAAGGGTTATCATCCTCCTTAAGCATGCTAGTATCATCATCCTCTGTACAAGAGTCACTATCACTAGCCTTTGTGCAAGAGTCACTATCATCATCAGACTGTCCCAAATCATCATCTATCGCTCCATCCTCACACATCTCATCATCACTGTCATAGTGTGCCTCAATAGTGTGCTTCTGATCCTTACCCCTACACCTATGATCTGGTTCCCATGACCCCTCGTAATAGTGGAAAGGTTGTGTGCTCCTAATGGGCATGGGGTTTCTCTGTTCTTCCCACCATCTAGCTACTTCTTTTCTCTTTTTATCTGCTAAAATGATCCCATGTAAAATATCCTCTTCACTCCAACTGGGCTTTCTGAAGGCTACCTACCGAGGAAAGGTTATTATAACCTTAGTTTCCTCACTAAGGCCGTGATACATTATCTCCAAACATGATATCCCAAGGCATATCCTATCCATTTCTTTCCAACTATCCATTTATCCCTATGAAAGACCCCTCAGATTTGTAGGATTTAAACTCTGATACCACTGTAATGATCCCAAGCCATTATGCCAGGATCATCACGATTTGGTGTCTTTTTAAAACTTTTTCCGAGTGACGTATTTCGTCAAACACTTCGATGATCTACTTGTTTACATGTGTTACTTGCAGAATGGCCTCTTAATTTCGGCCTTAGGGTTTACTGATGTGTTATATATGTGTTGCAGCAATAAACAAGAAGATATAACCATGGAACATACCTCAACTATACGCAATATGATAGACAAGACAAAACATCTCAAAACTGCTTTTATTCATGAAATAGAGAAACCTGCTACAATGAAGATGTCGATCTGGAATGCTCAACAGATGGCCAAGAAGATAGACAATAGAGCTGCTACAAAATGGTCCAATAGAAGACTACAATAAGCCTCCAAAGGCTGGATATACAATGAATACTGAACATAAGTAGATCTGGGCCGTAAGAATGTTAAACCCCCTAGCACGAAGGTGCCACGCCCTGTTGGATAGCTGAAGCTCCTCAACAATTCGGCCCTGTTGCCAAAAGTGTCCAATCACCCCAAGAAATATGCCAACTGATAGATCGGGCAATTGTAAGGACAACCCATGTGCCCAAATCTCCCAAGTCACTCTCAAACCCTGTGGATCTGACTCCTCCACTGAATGGTGCGCCCCCCTGGATGCCTGAAACCCTAGATAATTCGGCCTGGGTGAATGAGGCCTCCAAACCTCCTGAAACTCTCCAAAATGATAGATCAGGAAATCACAAACCCCTGGAAGGAGTTTCAAGGACAGATATGAGGTATAGCCTCCTAGATCTACAAATCACTGAATCACCAAATCATCCTCTCTCTCCCAAAGTCATCCCAACCTGTGGATGATGATCTAGCCATGGTAACTCATCAAGAATGGACTAGATATAATGTCTAAAGCCCTGCAATGAATACCTAGGTGATAGAATCTCCAAAAGCCCTGCCAATCACCTGCAATGAATCTCTCTCCAAGAATGGTGTGCCCCCCTTGCTAGAAACCCCCAACTGGTGCGCCCTCTCTCTATCTGCACAAGTAACTGATGTGGAATCCTCCTGCAACTAAGTAGATATGGAGCTATAATGGTGTGGGGGCGTATTTCATCTTTGAGACCAATATTCGGACAAGCTAGGTGGAATCTTTCACTAGTGAATCGTCCTCTAGGGTTTGTTAAGTCAAAACCCTCAAAACCCCCAAGAGATGGGCCGTCTAGCTAGAAGTCAAAAATCAAATGATAGACATACATGAATGAATGAGTAGAGGCCCTTGCCTTTCCTTTATACTTTTTGGCTCACCTTGTCCCTCCAAAGTGACTTTCATTTTATTAATATTTAATTAATTAATTAATTAAATCACTTTAATTAATTAATTAACCTTTTTACCTTTGAAAATCTCTGTATCTCTTCTTGTGGCTTTTACGGCCACTGAAAGTCACTTCTCACCATCCCATCCTGTAGTGTTTCTTCTCCCGATTCCAACGAGATATTACACTGAGAGGTTCCTCCAAGTAATGTGCCCAAAATGACCTCTTTAATAAATTTAATTAACTTATAGCTCAAAATAGTCTAAATCATGGAAATCGTCGGAATGCAACGGAACCAAAGACAACCTATGTGAAATGTCTCATAATGATGGAATATGATGAGCAATGCAATCTAGACCCCACAATGCCTCTCAATAACCCCTGTACTCGCTCTAACATCCATCTGGCTACTCTGGTCATCATAAACCTCTGCACTGTGATGATGTCCCAAAGTGGGGACATTACATATCCACCAGAATCCAAAACCCCTAATGAAATCAAATTTAACTTAAGCTTAGGTACATATCTAACATATGTTAGTTCTCTAAAAATACCATCGAACATCCTGATTCTAATACTTCCAACCCCAACAGTTTTACAGGGAATACCATTTCCCATAAACACTACACCCTCATCAACAGATTAGTAAGAAATGAACCATTTTCTATGTGATCACATGTGATGGGAGGCACCAGAACCTAACTGCCATTCTTCATGATATTGTAAACTACTAGAAATGGATAAAACTTCATCAATCATACCTGAAGTTGTTGAAGCCAAATTTGCTTCATTTGTAAAGTTCGCTTCAGATTCTTTTCTTTTCCAATAGTCTTTCTTGAGATGCCATGTTTTGTCACAGTAGCAACATTTTGCTCTACCCTTTCTACCCCTTGACTTAGACCGTGAAGAACTTCTCTGATTCTGCTATTTTTCTTTGGGTCAACCTCTGAGCAACATCGCCTTTGAAGTTGAGGTTTCTTGACTAGATTTTCTCCTCATTTACTTAGCCAACAAAACTCCCACAATAGAATCATAATCTAAAACATTTGTTGAGCCAAAGCTAATAGATGTGACTAAACTATCCCAAGACTCAGGCAAAAGACACAATAATGTAATAGCCTTATCTTCATCTTTGAATTTAACTTCCATACTAGTCAATTAAACTATAAGGGTATTAAAGGTTTTTAAATGGTCAACAAATCTCATACCTTCATTTGAAAACTGTATAATTTCTTCTTCAAGAAAATTATGCCTGTGAAGGACTTCGTCATATGCAAACTTTCCAACTTGCTCCATAAGTCTATTATTGTATCCTCTCCTACGATATTAAACAAAACTTCATCTGTTAGACATAGACAAATGGTATTGAGTGATTTTGTGTTCAATTCTTCCCATTCCTCATTCGTCATGCTTGCCAATTTCTTTATCCTTCCTGCCAATGCTTTTTGCAACTCTTGTTGCGCTAGCATATCCCGCACCTTGAGCTTCCAAAGCTCAAAATTATTTTTTCCACCTCAAACTTTGAACTTTGAACATTTACACCAATCACCTCAAATACCACAACTTATAATATTGAGCTCTTTTAAAATGGATGAATAATCTTTTGTACTTCAAAGTGGATCCTTAATAAATAAAATTAAATGTTAACCAAAAAAGTTTTAAACAATAATATATATATATATATATATATATATATATATATATATATATATATATATATATATACTATAAAACCATTTTATATCCACTTCAAGTAATGTTACGTAACATCCACCCAGGCCTGGAATTTCAAATTTACCCAGCCTGTCAAGACAAAAATTGATGACAATTAAATTATTTTCATCCCTGTCACTTCACGTTTTACCCAAAATCATAAATGTCAAAATATTTTGTATATTGTGTAAATTTCAGAAGACCCGGGTTGGAGCATTGGAATTTGTAATTTGGGTGTTCATTTACTCCCTCAACTAACACTGTCCAGGTGTCATCAACCTCATTGTTGTGCCCCTACCTAGTTCCTTGAAGGCCGAAGCCATGAATTATAGTTATTAACCTAGGCCGTATATACTTATAAGCCTCTAATGTGTAAGTACCTACAACAGATTTTGATGGGAAATCTACACAGTTAAACGTCAATTTGACATTTTTGGTATTTTGATATCTGTCAATAATGACGTGTGGATTTCTTATCCACATGTCAAATACAGATTCAAATAAAAAATACGTCTTATAGGACATCAAATTCCAGGCCTGCATCCACCTCACATAAAGGTACGTGAGATCCGCACTCCTTTAAATATTATAAAAGGTGATTCCTATGCAAAGAAATGTCCACCCTATTAAAAAACAATTTATTGTGTTCTAATTTGAGGACACTCCCCAAAAATTATGTACCAAGCGTCTATATGCCCATCTCCCCGTGCACAGGACCTGTCTCTTTACCCGACGCTCCTGACTCTCTTTACAGGGCGCATCCTTCCAGGGATGCTCCTCTGACCATTTTTTGGGCACGTCCAATATGGAAAATCAATTTCTGAAGTGTGGGAGCTGAGGACGCTCCTGCCACACTCTCTAGGGCGTGTCTGAGTAAAATTAATACCCCTTTCAAGGAGCTTGTCTTTCAGATCTCGGATCAACTTTCCACGCGCAGATTTAAACTCGCCTTCACGTGCTAAATCTCTCCCAAAGGTTCTTGAACTTTGGTAGATTTGCTTCGCTCGCTTTCTTGACGCACCTACTCCGATACCACTTGTTTCTCTGCAGCTGAAGCATATAAATCAAATGGATTTAAATGACACAATTACATAACAGAGTAATCAACAATCACACAAATTAACATAACGATTTTATGTGGTAAAACCCTTCATAAGGGAAACATCAACGGGATCATAATATTTGGTTTATTTATCGTTCAAGGGAGATATTACATCAGCCAAACCAAGCTTATCACTCACACTCAACCTCAAGACACTTTTCCTCTATAGGATTACATAGATGTATTCAGTTGCATGAAACTAATTACAATTAATGTGTTCATATCCCTATTCTAATTCTAGTTGATTTGATCCAATTAAATACATAATAACATGAGCCAAAAAATGTGCGCAACATATCTCAACAGTAAACTCATTTCTCAACTTGGATAAGCAATAAAGGATATTATTTTCCCCTATTCATCTCTATTGTGTGTGATGTGTTGTATTCTCCATTCTTTTCTCTATTCTTTAATCCTGACGTTTGCAAGCGGATCCCAACAATTGGTAATAGAGCCGAGGAGGAATCACACAAGTTAAGGGGAGGGGCATGAGAGGCCACAAGCCATGTCTTTTTTTGGGCATAGAGGGTCAATTTTTGAAGTGGTCAAAGCATGTGGAAGTGGTCGATAGAGCTTGGAAGAAGAGGAGAGTCAAGCTATGAGGTCCTTGGTTAGAGAAAATTCATGAACATAAGGGTCAATCCATGAGGAGGATCATTGGTACTCACTGGTACGTGAACTATGAGGAGAAGAACTTTGGAAATAGGCACCCTGCAATTTTCTGCCAGCCACATACTCTTTAAATAAAATGCATGGCGGGTTTGGGAGAGCCTGAGAAAATGGAGTTCAGAGGAGGACGAGATGACAAAGGGGGTAGGAATCCCCTGTACAGTCGCAAGGGGCCAAGGTTGAGGAAAAGGTGGAGGTTGTGTAAGTCCCATTAAACGAAATCCTATCGGCAGGAAGAGAAGGCCACCCATTGGGGTTATGACCTTTCAATTCATTGTATGTTGGTGGAATGTAGATTGATTGCAACGAGGGTTTTGAAATGTGCATTGAAAACCTGAGAATATATTAAGGAAATTAAGTTTGCTTGAACCACAATCGAGCATGAGTAGGATGGGTTTTTCATCCGTTTATCTCACAATTGGCTACAAGGTCGCGCTATAGCACGATCAGTTGGAAATCTATGTGAGAAGAGGTAAGCATCAACATATTGTTTGATAGAAAATGGATTTCCATAGAGATGGACAACACCGAGATATGGGCTTCTTGTTGTAATCGTGATGTTGTGGTGAGTGTTTTGGAAATTAAATTATGGTGATGGAAGAGAGGAGTCAGTGGTAGATTCAAGGACACAAATTGAAGTGTAGATTATGAACCACGGTGAATGGACCCTGTAGAGTGAGAGTTCTCTTGTGTATATGTATGGCAATTTTGAAGTAGAGGAGATGTAAGGCCAGGCTATCAGGGCTGGAGTTGGTGATGGAGCCACTGATAGAGAATACCACAGTGCAGGGATGAGCGAAGTATGAGCTCGGATCAATACTCAACGGACTCAGTGGATTACTGTGATTCTCTATTCAAAGTGTACATGCACATATTTCAGAAGAGGGTGGGTGCGATGAAGTAGCTAGACAAGTCGGTGTTGGAGCATAATAGTAGAAGCAATGGTAGGGTGGGGGTTTTCTAATGCAAGGTTCGAGGTGGAGTTCAAATTTAATTATATGTAAATGGGAATATGACTGTAAGACCTGGTTAGGCATACATACCCCAAGTTTTAAATTTCACTAGTAAAGTCTATACATAGGCCTAGGTGATAGGGGGGAGCATGTAGTATTCCTAGATACCTTGACTTTGAGGACGGTTTTGTCAGATTTTGTCATGGGAAACCCCAAGTCAAGTTTAAAGGAGGGAAATTTTAGGTCAAGAGTCATGGTTTTGGGCACATGTGTTTTGGTAGGTCATGGTTTTAGAGCCCATGGATTTCATACTGCATTGAAATTATCCTAGAGGTGAGAGGTGAAGGCTCACTTGGTTGGTTTGGTCGGATTTGGTCAAGGAAGTATATCTTTGTTGGTTATAGTGAAACATATGAGGGATTTATATTGTGGGATCCTACTACCCACAAAATCATCATTAGAAAAGATATGTACATGGAACAATCATAATTTGTTTAGGATGACAGAAGGAGATTTGTTTGCAAACTCAAGGAATCATTGTATGGCCTAAGGTAGCTAGACAATGGTACAAGATGTTTGATTCCTTCATGGTGAGCCAAATTTTTCTTAGAAGTGAGTATGATCATTGTGTTTACCTCAAAAGTTTCAATGACATATTCATTATCTTGGTGTTATTATTGATGATATGCTTGTTGCAAGAAAAGCATGGTTGAGATAAACAACTCAAAGGCTCAGTTAGCCATGATGTTTCAAATAAAAGGTCTAGGAGCAATAAAAAAAATCTTGGGCATATATGTACACATAGATGGGAAAAATGGTAAGTTGTGGTTGTTACAATTCTATGGAGAAGATACTAGATTCAGTATGAACATTGTGAAACCAATAAATATCCCTTTAGATTTCATTGTAATCTTTGTTCAAGTTTATATCCTGGTAGTAAGAAAGAAAAGGATTATATGTCTCATGTACCTTATGCAAATCTAGTAAGATGGTTGATATGTGCAATGGAATTCTCATTGCTCAAGTATTTCACATGCAGTTGGTGTTGTCAGTGGACACATGGAAAAAATGAGTAAAAAAGCATGGAAATGGGTGCTTTAGTATCTTAGAAGCATACAGATCATCTACAATGGTTGCATTGATTTATCCTATGGTTATGTTGATTCATAGGAGGTGGATTGATCCATACTGGAGAATACTACGTCGACATGTTCACGCAACCAGTATTGTTAGAGAACATGCAGTAGCGTTTGGCTTATCTTGGCTTGCAGAAAAGGTGATGATTGATTCATTGGGAAAGGTATCAGGAAAATTGTTTCCAAGGTGGAGACTGTTGGGTGGCAACAAAACACACCTTGTAGTTACATTCGTAGTTGTTCTCTCAAGCATTTGGATTACCGTATGTCTGAAAAATGCTTGATTATTTTCTGTTTAAATGTAGAATCCCATGAGCCTGTTCTTTGATGAAACTTGTAAACCCATTTCTCCACTTGGATGAGAAATAAAGATTATCATTGCCCCCTATTCGTCTCTGTTGTGTGTGATGTGTTATCTTCTCCATTTTTTCTTTGTTCTTTAATCTCGATGTTTGCAAGCCAATCCCAACACTGTCATAATTAATCTACATTTTTTCTTTTTAAAGGTGGCAAAACCTGTTGAATAACTTTGTTGTCAATCGACAATGAGGAGAATCATCATTGGATGAAAACCACCCCACTTGAAATGGATAGATAATGGTCTGTAAGGGGGTGGACTTTCACTCTTACCATATGCCTCTAGGTCTTCGGAGAATAACTTATTTCCTTTTGTCCAAGAAGGACAAGCTCTTAGCTAATCAAAAGCAGTTTTAGGTCTTACTCTAACACCAAAAGGGGGTTTCAACCTACATAATACCCGCAAGAATTCCAACATCCCTTGTGTTCATTGTAGATGTTGAGGCTACCTCCACATGGGTTATGTTCTTCCTAGTAGCACATAACCTTTATCCCATACATGAGACCAGATACTACAACCATTTATAGTTTATCTTCTTTCCCAAAAGGCAAACTACATTTCTTCTAGGAACAATTTACATTTTTATAAAAAACATAGTATATTTTCTAAAAATATTTAATGTATTATGTAAATCATTTATAAACTTCTAAGAAGATTTTTTTTTTAAAGCAATTTTGCAAAAATAAGAAATTATCATTAATATTGATAAAATCAATATTATGATAATTAAATCTAAGAAAATCATTTATCTTTTGCTTTTGAATGATGAATGTGCTTTAAGAAGTGAAAAGAATAGAAAGTTTGAGCTCAAATTTAGATAAACCAAAAATTATTTTCAATACTTTAGTTATCATGGTTATTTATCTTTTGCTTTTGAATGATGAATGTGTTTTAAGAAGTGAAAAGAATAGAAAGTTTGAGCTCAAATTTAGATAAACCAAAAATTATTTTCAATACTTTAGTTATCATGGTTATGCTTGCAACCTAGACCTAATAAAATTAACCAAATCCAAAAACAGTTCATAGCATATAGTTTCAAAATTAAATATAGCACTCATTACTCTCAGTCTATTGATTGATGCTAAATTTATGATTCAATATTTAGATTATAAGAACAAATGTCTCACTTTGAGTTAAGTTAGGCTCTCTCTTTTTGTTTCTATGTTATCTCTTATTGGTTCTAATATTATCAATTACCACTTTGGAATTAAAAGAGGTTGGGATAAATAATGTGAGGCTTGGCTTAATTACTAGAGCTAGAAAGAAAACAATCAAATTAGTAATATTGACAGTATTAAATCTTTCATTCCATGAAATTCAAAGATTAAACTTAGGATGGAAATGAAATCATTTAATGAGAATAAGTTCTAGTAGTTCTAGTACAAAATGAATATTATGAATATTAAGATCAATGTTTAGTGATTGGATTCTCAAAAACATCTTTAAATGAATTTATAATTTTTTTGACAAAATGAATATTATGATTAATGTTCATTGGTTGGATTCTCAAAAACATCTTTAAACAAATTTATAAATTCTTTGGAATACTAAAAAGATGAAGGATGGACACCATTTCCTTTTCACTTTTTTTCCACAGAAATATTTCACAATTATATTAAAATATAATTTATGTTCTCTTCCCGAGAGGTTACATTTCGAGATAAACAAAACTAGAGAAAAGATCTACAATCTATGTTGATCGTTGTCAATCTAGCACTGTCGGCCAACAATAATTTATGCAGAAAGTGGAAATGTAAGAAACAATTCTAATAGTCCTAAGGGGAAAATGAGGAGAGGAAGTCCATGCTATTGCTTTGAATTGTTCTCTGCAAAGAAAGATATCAAAAGTCTGATCAGATCATTGTTATGTAGCTGGCGCCTGTCCTAAAATAACCTTAGAACATGGGAGGGGCCCTCATGCAAGTCCACCCAGATATTGTAGATGATGATGCCAATTTTTTTCTTGAGTGCAACCTTGGAGAGTAAGTCGGCTTCCTTGTTGTTTTCTCGATAGGTATGTTTGAAGTTGAGCTCGCTGAAATTTGATTGAAGCTCCCTGATCCTATCCTTCCAGCCCAAGAGAGCGGTGACCTGTAGCTTGCCCTTGTTTTTCAACCAGTCTATGACTATGTGGGAATCCCCATACAGAAGAAGTGTATCAATATTTAGTCTGGAAGCCAGATGGAGAGTGGCCCAGGCACCCAATAATTATGCCCTGGTGTTAGTTCCCTACCCGCAGTTAAAATTCCATCTGCAAAGTGTGTTTGATGAGATACATATCAATCCCCCTGCACCACTCTGCATTCCATTTTTATGAGCCGCTCCATTGAGCCAACCCGTGGGAGTCTCCTCCGGAGTGTGGAACTTGTGCTTGTTTTTTTTTTACTCTTTTCTTGGGTGAATGGTTGTCCAGGAGTTATACAAACCAAGCGATTTAAATTCCATAGTGTTGGATGATGGAGTCTTATTTTCAAAAGTATTTTTGTTTCTTTCAAGCCACACAAACTAGCAGACCATATGAGGAAGGTTTAGTGAGTGGTAGGCAATTTTGACCAGTTTTCATAGTAGGATACTAATGTGTGCCCATTCAAGGTAGTGTTTAAATTGAGGGCTACAAAAATACTGTCCCAGATTAATCGGGTGAAGGCGCAGTCAATGAAGATGTGATGCACTGATTCTTCTTCTCTGTTGCAAAGGTGGAAAATGTTGGAGCCGACCCAGCCTTTTCTTTGGAGGTTGTCCCAGCTGTTGATCGTTTTTTCAAGAGCAAGCCAAGTGAAAGGTTTTAACTTGAGCGCTAAATTCTAGTTCCAAAGATTGTGTCTCCAGCCTCCGACGGTGTTATGCCAGATGTTGTCTGTGATCATTGTGTATACATTTTTTGCAGACAGGAGACCTAAGTTGTCACCCCCCGTCCACATCGATTGGTCATCTCTATCTAGGAGTTGGATGCCCGTGCGCAAGAGGTCTAGGAAAAAAAAATTCCATTCGAGAGCGTTGTCTATAGCTAGTCCAATTTTGTGGCTAGTTTTCCAACCGTTTAAGAGAAAGCCGGTGTGGTTGCTCCCTATCGCTTGAAAGAGGTACTTGACATTTTTATAATTTAAGGAGGATATCAGTTGTGGGGAGAGGTAAGAGTCTTGTTCCATCCCAATGATACAATCCTTGCCAAGGATGATGGAATTCCCTGAGCCTGGGTACCAGCAAAGCGATTGAGTGATCCAGCTTACGGATTTTGTAAGATTTCTCCAAAGCGGCGAGGCCAATCTTGAAAATGGCATTGTTGTCCTGAGCTAGTAGTCCAACGAGACATGGGGCAGGTACTTATCCTTTATGACTGAGTGTCAAATACATGTTTGTGTTAAAACATGCCAAAGTGTGTTGGCCACAAGAGCTTGATTGAAGTGGGAGAGGTTCCTAATCCCCCAACCGCCCTTTTTTTGGGTTTTGCTAGTGTTTCTCGGTTGCAAAGTTGTCGGCAAATGTGAATCGTGTAGCCCGACCAGAGGAAATTGAAAGACAACTTCGTTAGTTTGTCAAGAACAATGACAGGTATGGCCACTAGCACCATCCATAAAATGGGTTGTCCTTCTAAAACCGCTTTGATAAGGGTTTTAACAACCTCCTAAGGATAGCCAACGGTTACACCAGTGACCGATTCTTTTCTCAACTTTTGTGATGAGCCAGTTCCAATCGGTAGGCTTGAGTTATTCATATTTTAAGAAGTAGTTGAGGTATTTGAATCCTTCAGAGAGGTGTACAAAATTATGAGGGAGGAGGTCTTTTAGTAAAGCGAGTGTTTGGTCTTGAAGATTGGCATAATGGAAGGTCGTTTTGTCCCAATTTATCAAAAGTCCCGAGGCAATGCAGAAGGTATTCAGTAGATCTTTGATTTCCATCCATTCCTATATTGAGCCATTGGTCATGATTAGTACATCGTCGACGAACAGAAGGTGTAAGATCTTGACAATTTTGAAAACTTTTATCCCATAAATCTTCCCTTATGATTGACTTTTTTTTAGAAGTAGTGACAGGCCTTCCATGACCAGTATGAACAATAGTGGGGAGAGTGGGAAACCCTGCCTCAAACCTCTGGCATTGTGAAAGAAGGGCAAAGTTTCTCCATTCACCAGGACAAAAAAATTTGCAGTTGTCACCTTGCACATGATCCACCTAATTGAGGATTGACTAAATCCAGATTGAGTCAGGATTAATCTAAGAAAATCCCAATCAATGTAGTCAAAGGATTTTTTTTAGGTCTAATTTTAGAATGAGTGCCTTTGATTTTTTCACCTTGATGTTTTGCAGACACTCCTATGCCATGCCAATGACGTCTAAGATCTGTCCTCCTTTTAAAAACCCCAATTGTTCACCCGAAAGTGTCCTCGAGAGGATGGGATTCATCTTGTTTGTAATGATTTTTGTGATCATTTTGTAGCAAAGATTACATAATGTGATCGATTTGTAGTCCCCAAAGGTGGAGGGATTGTTTTCTTTCGGGATGAGTGTTAGGAAAGTCGAGTTCAAGGCGCCTGTGATTCTTCCTCTGAGTCTGGAGTCTTCCACAAGATCCAGCAGGTCGGTCCCAACCAAATCAAAGAAGTGTAGAAAAATTATACAGTCCAGCTGTTAGGGCCTGGATTTCTATCTTTGTTGAAGGAATTAAGAGCCCCCAAATCCTCCTAAAGCGTGCATGGACTGTCCAGAATGTTTGTGTCTTCCACGGTGACTAACTGTGGGAAAATTATGGCAACAGATACAAAGTCTTGTGGACGGATGTGTGTGAAGGCGTCATAGAAAGAATTGAAGTGTGTAGTGGCGACGGTCTTTAATGCTAACTGTCCCCTGTGTAAAATTCCAGAATCATCTGAAATCTCCCATATATGCTTCTTGTTTTGTCTGGAGCTCGCAAAATAGTGAAAACATTTTGTGTTTAGATCACCACATTTAATCCAAGTGGTTCTTCTTTGTTGTCGCCATCAAGCTTCATCCGCAAGGAGAATTTTGTTTCTTTCAGTCTCTAGAAGTTGCAAGGTGAGGATCCTGTCTCGGTGTCCCCCATCTAAATTGTCTTCAAGAAGAAGGGCCTATATGTTGTGCTCCAACTCTTTAAGTCTTGTGAGATTCTGTGTTGGTGTGCCCATTGTTTGATGCAACATTTTAGTGTTTTCAATTTCCGAACCAGACGATGTTGGAGTCTCGGTTCGGTGTGGTAGATCGGATATTTCCAGACTTCCTTGACTATTTCATTGAACTTATCCTCTTGTAGCTAGTTAGGATTCAGTTTTAAAGGGTATGCTTTCGAAGATGGTGTGGTATCAATTTGTAAGAGGATAGGGGTGTGATCTGATAGAAAGGGACAGTCCACCAAGGTTCAGATTCTTCCATCAAGCGTAGCCAGTGATTTCGAGATAAGAACTCGTTCTAGCCTCTTTTTAATTGCCTCTAAGCCTGCGCGACCATTGCGCCAAGTGGGGACAATGAAAACTGGAGGGATATCAACTAGGGCATGAGCTAAGAAAAGATTTGTAAAATAGCTAGCCAGTGAATCCAGAGAAGCCGTAGCCCCCCAAAATTCCCCCGCGCTTGTCGTAAGATTCATGCCCCATGTTGTGATAATATTAGTGTAGTCGAGTATCCCCGATTCACCACCTTATCCCATAATTGTTTGTGCTTGGTACAAGGTCCATAGATGTTTAGTAAGGAGATCTGTTGATTCTTCTAGAGGCATGTACCTGTAAGCAAGATACCGCCATTGCACAGATAAGGGACTAGATCAAATACAATAGGATCCCATGAAACGACCAAACCAACGGAGGTGCCATTGGAGCTTGCAGTATTGGTATGAAAGTTTGGGTGGAACTGGTTCAAGAACGACTGTCCCTCCCTGCCACTTGTTTCACCCAAGCTCCCCTATGATGCGACCTGAATCTACCATCCCTTATCCCTTCTCCCCCACACCAGACATGGGCAGAGCACAAAGCCCCACCCTTCGACTTACACTCCTCTCCCCTTGGCTCTTTTGGGCCCCTCCTAGGTAACTGGTAGACGAATTATGATTTTAACTCCTCGAGGCTCTCATAGATGGAGGTCGAAGTTAGTGCGATGATGAGCGCTAGTGGCGAGGTACTCTGGAACAACGCGGGCCTATTCATGACTGTAGATGAACTCACTCAACTTGTAAAACAACCCCCTCTGTAGATTGGAATCCCGTGCCTCCCCTCTTTTCAGTCTGCTCAGGCCTCAGACACTCCCTCCCCAGTTGTATTTACCTCTGAACTCTCCCAACAAATTGATAAGCTTCACCCTACTTCCCACTCTGTAGAGAAGCTGCCTAGTCTCCCCTCCCTTCGAAATTCGTCTCAGCAACATGCGTCCACGCCCCAAAGGGTCTCTCCTCCACTATTGTGGCCTGTCAACTCCCCAACTTCTCGGCACCCTTCCACTAGCCCTCATGGAGAAAACTTTGGGTTTCAATGGGAGGCTCGAACACACTCTTCTGGGGGTAGGAAGTCGATTCTCAGACCGTGGCGCTCGAGAAAAACCAAAAAGAAAATGGTGCTTGGAGCCGATATCAGCCTGGAAGACTCAGTCACCATGGCACTCTGTACTCTTGTAGGCCGACTCTTCTACAGACACCTTTGCAGAACTGACCTTGCAGCCTGGGTGTGCACCATCTGGCATCCACTGCTGGGCTATGAACCAGAGATTTCTTACCTCCCGAGAGGCTGGCTCATATTCCAGTTCAACACTGTTGAAGATGCTTTACTCATTCTAGAGAGACTATGGGTGATAGACAGAGCCAGCCTCATGCTGAAGCGTTGGCGAGTCAGCTTTGAACCCTCTCAAGACTATTTCCTCTTGTGATATCTCTAGGTACTACTACCTAGCTTGCCTCTACACCTTTGGAATGCAAAATCCCTTGAGGCCATCGGAAACACCCTTGGATGCTTCATCAGTGTGGACAATGAGGCCATCACTGTCCCCGCCAAAATGGTAGCCAAGGTACTTGTGGAACTAGATATACATGAAGGACTACTGGAAACCATTAACATTGAATGGAGAGGACATCACACTCACCAAAAACTAAATTACCTTAGCATACTCTTCAGGTGTACCCTCTACAGAGCAACTGGTCATCTTAGGAAACATTGCCCCGAAGCACCCGAGGGTGAACACACAAGCTACTTATCCAAACTTATTTGATGTAGAAGACCCAACTACATTGGACTCCATTATAGTTACTCTATTCGCATAACTTTATTTATATGAAAGAGAACTTTAAACTCACATATGATGAGGGAGAAAACTTTAAACTTGTATATGAAGAGGGCTTTTAACATGATACATTATTTTAATAATTTTTATTGAATCACACTTTCATAAATAAGATTTACTAAGCGTATACTCAGACTTTCCATTGTAGATACATCAGATCAATCTCAATAAAATCACTTATTAACCAATTGTGGGTGCTTGGATCCTTACCTTACAGTAACAAGCTTGTTACAAAGACATCTACCCTTTCCATAGTAAGGTTATACCTACCCTTTCCATTGTGGACACATCTCACTAAATAATACAAACATCTATTCAATCACTTAATAACCGCTTGGATGCCTAAATCCTCTACGTTACAGCAACGAGTTCCTGGGATGGATCACTAATACAACTATGTAGCAAACTCATTATCAACATTTTTCATATGAATGAACAACTCTGCACATTAAAAAAACAACACCAATTCAGCATACTATTTGAGCAATTGCATGGCATCGACCCCTGACTTGCTAACAATGGAGTTTGGCGACTTCAATTCATTTCCGTAGAATAACAGAAACTTGAGAATTAGTGCGAGGTGTTACACTTAGGAAAGTATGTTAGCAGATCGACTACCTCGCGCATGGTGGGCCTGCGGAAGCTTTGTTTTCTTATACAGAGCAAGGCCACGAAGAATATATGCATGGCTTCCTCCATAGGAACATTGCTCAGCCTCGGATCTATAATCTTCCAAACCTCTTCTTTCGCGGATTTCGTTTTCTTCTTCACCCACCCTGCGAGGTTCGTGCCCTCTTCAAATTCACAATCGCCCACTGACTTTTTGCCCGTTACAAGTTCAAGCAGAACCACTCCGAAGCTGTATACATCGCTTTTCTCGTCCACTTTCAAAGTGTACACGTACTCTGCTTCAATAATTAATATCAAGTTTGAATGTCAAAGGAAATGGCAATGGTAAAATTGATAATTAATAAACCAAAATTGTTGTTTTCAATGGATTAAATTCAATATCAAACAGATGCACACCTTCAGATGTATACTTTCAGTCTACATCTAGATTACACAAAACCAAAAACTAATAATCAAACTCTAGTTACCTGGTGCTATGTAGCCAAACTCTAGTTTACCTGGTGCTATGTAGCCAAACGTGCCTGCAACGGAAGACATGCATTCCGAAGCACCAGAATGATGCAAGAACTTGGCTAGGCCAAAATCTGCAACATGGGCTTCAAAGTTGGAATCCACAAGAATATTGCTGGATTTCACGTCGCGATGGAGGATAAGCGGGCGACAATCATGGTGAAGATAGCACAACCCCTTGCCAGTCTCCACTGCAATTTTGTATCTCGTATGCCAATGCAGATGCTCGCCATTGTTTCCATGAAGCAGCTCTCCCAGGCTTCCATTAGGCATGTATTCATACACCAGAAGATTAGTGTCATGGTTGGAGCAAAACGCCAGCAATTTAACTATGTGTCGGTGCCGTATTTTCCCCAAAGTCTTGATCTCTGCAGAGAAACCATGATCATGTGAAGAACCTCTGCCAATCCCCATAAGTTTCTTTATTGCGACCTGTTCACCATTGGGCATGATGCCTCTGTACACAACTCCTGCTCCTCCTTTGCCGATGACGTTCTCTTCTTTTATGCATTCCAGGATGTCATCGCTTCCAAAGTTCAGTTTTTGGAAGGCCGTCATCTTCCAGGACCTGGCGTCGCCTTCTTTTTTGACGGATCTCGCCTTAATTATGAATGCCCCAATTGCCAACGCCAGCAAGCCGAACAGAAGTCCAAGTGCTAACAGTCCTACGAGAAGTCCAAGCTTGATGTATGCTCGGACGGGCGATCCATTGACAGGATTAGAACTGCAAGGTCCCAAGTGTGCTCCACATAAGCTTGGATTCCCTGCAAAACATCTTGCATCACATACTACAAACAGACCCTCTGGAACAAGGCCCGAAAAGTTATTATAAGAGAAATCCGCAGAGCTCAAGTGAGTCATGATCCCAAATCCTGTAGGGATGCTTTCGTTCAAGTGATTTCTGGATAAATTCAAAGAATTCAGATTAGGCATCCTGGTGATTTCCACTGGGATGGGACCGACGAAATCGTTCTGGCTAAGATCAATGTCTGTCAGAACACTACAAGTGTTAATTTCCCTCGGAATCATACCAGAAAACCTGTTTTTACTGAAATCGATCTTAGAAATATTCCATAGTTGGCCAATCTCTGGCGGAACATTACCTGTTAATTGATTTTCATTGATCAGAAGTTTCCGCAAAGCAGATAATTTACCTATGGATGAAGGAAGAGGACCACTCAGATTGTTATTAGAAATGTTCACCAGCTCTAGCATGGAGGATACAGTATTAATTTCTTCCGGGATGCTCCCACTGAGATAATTGCCCTGCAATTGGATCATAGTCAGCTTGGGTAAGTATAGCAAGCCCACAGGTATCGAACCATTCAAATGATTTTGCCCCATGCGGGCTTTAACCAGAGAATTGCATGTGCCCAAAGACTCAGGAATCGGGCCGACGAATAAATTATTGAATATAATCAGTGTCTGCAGCCTTCCACCCTGGCAGAGATTCGGAGGGATGGAACCAGTCAGTTTGTTGAGCGAAATATCCACTTCTTGTAGCATTCCACTTACGCCCAGTTGCTGAGGCACGAGACCTGTGAAATTGTTCTGCCAAAGATTCAAAAATGTCAAACTTGTCCAGTCCCCAATGAAGGATGGAATGTCTCCTTGTAGTCTGTTCTCGAAGAGATACAGCAATCTCAATTCTTTTACCTCCGAGAGTTTCATCGGTATTTCACCATAAAGATCGTTATTGGATAGATCAAGATCTTTTAAGCTCACAAGATGGCCCAGCTGAGGAGGAATAGGGCCAGTGAGGCCATTGGTATGCAAATACAGTGAATCCAGATTTTTGAGACGGCCAAGCTCAGAAGGAATTGCACCAGTAAGACTACAATTACCCATATCTAGAAGTACAAGCTTGCTTAAATTTCCTAACTCGGGAGGTATCCCACGCTGGAATGAATTGCTGTATCCCAACAAAAGCATTTTCAAGTTCCTCAGATCTCCAAGCTCTTTGGGTATCCTTCCACTCAATTCGTTTTCATTCAATCCAAGATATTCAACATTTTTCAGCTTCCCATACTCACTAGGAATGCTGCCCGAGAAGAAATTTCCACTAAGGTCAAGATGCCTGAGCTTCCCCAGATAGCTCAAATCTAGTGGCAATGCCCCTGACAGATTGTTATTATAGACATCGAGAACCTCTAGGCTCCTCAAATTTGATATGTTGGAGGGGAGGCCTCCAATCAGGAAGTTATAGGAGACGTTGAGCCGACGGAGGGCTCGCAGATTTGTGACCTGACTCGGGAATGGGCCTGAAATATTCATGGTGGAGAGATTTACAGCCACTACCCGACCGATATGGTCACATTGGACGCCGGACCATGAGCAATAGGTGGTACGATTGGAGGCTTTCCAACTATCTAACAGATGATTAGGATCAATCATTGCTGCTTTCATTGATACCAGCACTGTCCCATCTCCATGGAATGAAGAATCGGGGATAGCAGCTGATGGGTACAGAAACAAGGCATGCCCCAGACAAACAAACATTTGCAAAGCAAGATTTTGCAGCCTCATCTTGATACTATCTGGCACTGAATAAATCTACAATGGCAATAATGAATAAATCTAAAATTAAACGAGGTTTTGCAACTCTGCTTTTTAATTTTTTAAAACCAAAAATGTGGATTTTCTATAATTGTGGATACTTGGAACCTCACTATATAATATAATAAGTGAAGATCGTTCAAACGTCTATTATTACTACGCTGAATTCCAGTACTTGTCCAATACTTTTACCCTACATTGCAGTGGATTCTAATGCGGGTCAAATATTTATTTTAAATTCTAATGTGGGTCAAATATTTACCCCAGCCGCTGACGCGATTAATCTATGTTTCTATTGTCATAAAGAAAATGAAGGACGATTGGAGTGTCTTTTTCTTTATATTGGTTTTTTTAATAAAAGCATCTCATTTCTTTTACCCTACATTGCATTGGATTCTGAAGCGCTTAATCATTGTTTCTACTGTCATAAGAAAATGAACGACTATTCCAGTGATATTTTCTTTATATTGTCTTATTAATGAAAGTATCTCCTTTTTTTCCACGGCGTGTCGCTTACGGGTTTCACTAGATTCAAAGGATTGGTGTGGTGAGTTGTAGTTTATGATGGCTAAATAAAGTGCAAAACTTTTACAAGGTTCAAGGTACTGGAATAGTCGTAGGATCAAGGTAATGGAATAGTCGTAGGCTAAAGATAAGAAATTGTTGGATTCGTGATTAGTGTAAATTAAAAAAAGTTATTTAGTAGAATAACTAGCCAATGCCAATGGAATATGGAAGATGCTATCACTTTTATCTAGGCAACTAACATTAACACTTTTATTTAGGCAAATAATTTTATTTTTTTAATAAAGGAATAGTATTCAACATAAAGAAGGCTTCTCTAGTTGCCTCCAAAGATCCCTAAGCAAGCCACAATCAAGTCTAACACCTCTTGCTATGACTACCCAATAAAATAAGATAGTCAAGGTAAGGAGTGTTGGGTAGCTGTTATAATTTTTTTCAAGTGTGTAGGGGGTGCGTCAAATTTGATAACAGTGTCTCACGATCTCATCACCTCTAGCTCTTTGTGGGCGTGTGTGGTCGGAGACTTCTGGTTAACCTAAGCATTTGAGACAACACCTCTAAATTTTTTTGGGGGTGGGTTTTTCTATTATAGTGTTTTTCACCATTTTTAGTGGTTTTCTAAATTAATCCCAAATTAAGGGATAAAGGTTTTGGTCGCTGTGGAATACCTAAAATATTGTATATATTGTATTGTGAATTTGATTAAGAATATGTATGCATTGCTTTACTTCACAAGTTTAAAACTTACAAGGAATGACGTGGTAAAACAAGATAAATTTTCAGATTTCAAGTAAACAAGGTCTAAGTCAATTCAAGAGATCTTCCAAGCAGGGATCAAAATTGAGGCCTTCATTGCCCTTCAAGAGCCCATGCAAATGGAAATTAAAATAAAAAATCACTTGTCAAATTAGAAATGCAAATTATTTTGTATTTCTTCAAATGAAAAGTAAGGAAAAATTTCTTAATATTTTCTACTTTTCATTGTTTTTATGGGTTAGAAAATTTTGTCAATATATTTTGTTTTTTTATTATTTTATTATTTTTATAGTTTTTTTCTTTTATTAGTATTTTCCCCTTATATCTTAACAATAAAAAAAAATTTATTTTGTCAATATATTTTGTTTTTTTATTATTTTATTATTTTTATAGCTTTTTTCTTTTATTAGTACTTTTCCCTTATATCTTAACAATAAAAAAATTTCCTAATATCTTAACAATAAAAAAAATTTATTTTGCCAATATATATATATATATATATATATATATATATATATATATATATATATTNAAAATATATATATATATATATATATATATATATATATATATATATATATATATATATATATATATATATTATAGCTTTTTTCTTTTATTAGTAATTTTCCCTTATATCTTAACAATAAAAAAAATTCCTAATATATTCTATTTATTTATTTATTTTTATAAGTTTTATTCTTTTATTAATCCTTTTTGCAAAATATTCCGTAATATGTTTTACTTTTTATTATTTTATTATTTTTATAAGTTTTTTTCTTTTATTAGTTTTTCCCTTATATTTAAAAAAAAAAAAAGGAATGTTAAGATTTTTTCTTATGCCAAGTCAATTCAAATAAAGAACCATTATGCTCTATATACAATACAATCCTATTTTTATGGAGCTCATGCATGGATGTATATTCTATTTATTAAAGCAACATAGATTGAGGATCAAATGGTGAATTCTCTTCTTGTCATCTTGTGCAAGTACCATGTCTTCATGGTACCTACTATAGAATGCCCATCTTATTAATTGAGTTCTAGCAAGTTTCTTCTTCTGGAACAACGTGTTTCTGCTCCACAAATCTAGGTTTCTTCTTCTGCACATCTAGCCTCATGTTTCTTCTCCCCAGATCTAGTAATGATAGTTGGTTTCTTCTCTAGTATTAATTGGTAGGGGTATTTTTTGTATATTAAGTACATTATTAATTTAATTTAGTTTCATTTATTTATAATATTAGTACCCAGTATTCATATATATATATATATATATATATATATATGAAAATCTTTGATTTGGAGATTCAAGTGATAAAGTGGTACTTGTTTATAATGAATTGGTTATAAAATAATTATTTTATGGGTGAAATTTTATTTTATTTTTCATATTCATATGAAAAGAATAATTAATTTTAACCTCTCAATTTAGAAATTTTATAATTAAGTTAGCCCTTTAGTTTGAAATACAATCCTTCCCTTCAAATTTGATCACTCTTCAAAGTCAAGTACAACCTCAAGAACATCCCCAAACATCTAAAATAAAGAAAAAGTCTAGGGTTGAAGAGACATAAAATTACAACAACAAAGTAATAAATTACAATAGTGAGAAAGTTATTAAAATAGTAAATAAAATAGCCCTTTAATAACCCTAAAACCCAAGACATTTTTCTCTAATTAGTTGTTATAACACTTCAAAAATATAAAATAGGGTTTCTACAATGTCATTTAGGTGAATATTATGCCTAAATGCCCAAAACCTCTTAGTCTTTATGGGTGGAAACACAAATTTGTTGTAATAAAACCCTATATTTAACCTCAAAATAATAAAAGATAATAATTTCCAGTAGTAATGATTGACTATTGGGAGAAAAATATTAGTGACTGCCATTTTGGGGGGCATATGGGGTCAATTGAGGATCCCTTGGAGGAGAAATGTGTGAATTATTTTAGGGTGAGACATAGAGGTTTTCCACTATTAACCTTAGAATATCCTCATAAAATGTTAAGGGATGAATCAAGAGAATATTCTCCACTAGATACATTCCAAGAGCTTTTACAAGAAGTGTTTGTTCAAGAATAATCGAAGAGAATGAAGATCCAACACTAGATAAACAACATTATGCTTAAATGTATTCATGAACATAACCACACAATAAAAAGAGGCCACTTATTTAGCAATTCTTTCATCCATCAAAACCATAGCATGATCATCCAAGTAGTAGTAGAGAATCCAAAATCACAACTCCTCCAAAAAATCACTATAACTAACCATCCATAGCATTCTTCATAAGAAAGAACAAGTAGAAGTAGACAAGTAGTGATATATCTCCACAAGTAGCAATGGTTCAAAGTGAGAAGTGTTTCTCATATTTATATGAGAGATCTATCACCCTTCTCACACAATACAAGCCCTAAAAACATAAAATAATTCATTTGCCTCTCATAAACCCTAGAGATAAGGAAACAATATATAAAAAATACACGATACATGAGTGGATAGGTCTCTAAAACACCCAATGATGCCTCAAAGATGAACTAAACTAGCTCAAACATGAAATCGTCTCACATAGAAGTGCTCAAGAACTCACATGTGTGGCCTAAACAATGGGACAACTCAAAGTGGTGGAAATATGATCAAAAGTAAAATGTTTCCATCAAAGGATGCAACATTTCATCGCCAACGGGTGCCTCGTGTCTCCAAAAGGTGTGATGTCTCATTAAAATGTGCCATATCATCATCAATAAGCCCAAAAAGTCACATATAGGTGCCCCATCATCAAAAGGTAGAACATCCCATCATCAAAGGTTGTCATCATCAATGGAAAGGTGCCACATCATCTCTCCAAGTGCAAGGTCCTCAAGGAAAGGCCGAATTTCCTCTAGAGAAGGTGGAATGTCCCATCAAATCATCATCATTATGAAACATCCTATCACCAAGGAGCTCAACATCATACCCCATCTGTTCTAGTGTGTCGCATGAATCGAGCCATGTCCTCAAATGGCTCAACATCCTCCTGGAAGTGTGGAAC
>ML858789.1:13812-39817 GCA_009831015.1 Picea engelmannii | reverse complement strand
GCTCTGATACCAATTGTTGAAATTACTAAGACAACTGAGAGGGGGGGTGAATCAGTTGTTACTGTGCTTAAACAATTTATGACTTATTCAAATAATTTTTAATCTCTCCCAAGTGACCATTAACATTATGCAAGATATGAACAGTATAAATAATGAACATCAGTCACACATAAGATATACACAGAGAGAAATTTTCACGAGGAAACCCATAAAGGGAGAAAACCTCTTCTTCTTCGAATGATAGGCAGTCTTTTAAGTTCTGTACATCATCTATCTTTGAGCACCAACTCAATATGAGGCTACTACCTCTGTTTTACAAGCTCCAACTTGTTGAGAGCACCAACTCTATGGTTTCTCTAGCACTCACTAGAAGGAAGCACCAAGTCCCTGAGTGTTCCAACACCGAATGGATGGAAGCACCTACTTCCACTTGTACAAGCACCAAATTTCATACAAAAAACTCTGTGTTTTCTCGAGCACCACCCTGCCACCTTGTTTTTCTAGCCACAACTAGATGGAAGATACAACTTCCAATATTCAAGAACCAACTTGAATATCAGAGGACCACAGTCATCCCTAGCACCACCCAACCTCCCTGATTATTAATAAATGAATGAATAACCATCATACAGATATATCAATTCTTACCACTTCTCCTCTGTTATGCAATTCTTCTCTGCTTCATTATCCTTCTGCTCTGTTCATCTTCTGTTTATCATTTCTGAGTTTGATCTCACACTATGCATTTTGCGATTTTCCTTTCTCCCAGTTTACTTCATTTTTCAGTCAGAACAGCTAACCGTACACAGTCGCTGCCTCTCTCTTTTTATCCACACCAACCTCTTTAGTTACACCTCGAATCTCCTTCAGAAAAAATGCCTCACCAACTGAATTGCCAACCGTTCAAGAATCATGATTCACTTCAGCTAACTGAATCGTAACTGAACAATTAATCATGAAGATAAATAGTTTCCCTTCGATCATATTCCCAAATAACCAACACCATTGGATTACATCTGTAGGATCTCACGTTTAGCCCATGTGCCCACTGGCTGTGACCACAGGCTAATCAGAAAGTGATTTCGCATTTTAGATATCTTTTGGTGAGGCTTCTCGACTTTCCATGTTGCGATCTCCAAAAAAAGGGCTTAGCAATTAGTACCTTCCCTTTTCGTGACCACCAACGATGACCACCGGCTACACCAACAGGCGCTATGTAATTTCACGTTTTGTGAATTTTGTTTTGAGTCACTCTGACTCTTCCAAATCCCGATCAAGAAATGGAGCCTTGCAACTTGCAAGCTCCTTCCTTCACGTGCCCATGGCTGTGACCAAGCGCTTATCCATAAAGCGCTTTCCTGACTCTCGATTTCTAGAATCCTGTGATGAGGCGTCTTGACTTTCCATGTCATGATCACCGAAACTCTGAAATGGAGCTTAGCATTGCTAGCTTCTTCCCCTCACGTGACCCCCAGTGGTAACCACAGGCTGCACCAAAAGGCGCTTTGCGATTTTTCCACGAGTCTCCTTGACTCCTTCCACCCCCGATATCCGAAACTCCGAAATAGAGCCAGATCAACGGTCCACTCTCTCCCTTGATCAACAAATCAGATTGAATCGCAGTTTCACATTTCACGATTTCAAAGGATAGAGCTCCTCCTTCCTTTGACTTTTGAGTCAGCGAAAACTTGACCTCTCGCCACATGTAGTCTGCATCCAACGATCAAGATTTTTTATCACGATTTCACATATCACAAGTTTGAGGGGTTAGAGCACCTCCTCCTTTTGGATTTCCCGATCTGTGAAACTCCGAAACAAAGCTTTTGTCGTGCCCTGATCTTTCGCCACGTGTCCTTCTTGGATCAACGATCCTCCTGCTTTCGGGACTTTGTAAGCCCGCTTCATCTTGTACTTAAAGATCGTGCTCCTTCTTCTGGATCCGACGATGGTCGATATTCGTGCTCAGATCTAACGCCTGAGATCTATTCTCCTCTACTGCGTGCTCCTCCTGTCTTAATTCAGATATGATGGTCATCGAGAACTCTGAATGGGTGATCCAACGATCACTGTTGATCTTACCATGCCATCATAGCTACCCTGCTGATCGTGCTGATCTCGCCATCAATGAAAAACACACACACATTGCCTTATGTCTATGAGTATGCCAACAATGGGTTGTAGGGAACTGCTAATTCTCTCTTAATTCCTTCTCTAGCACATAAGTCATTGAACTCAATGGAGGTATACTCACCCCCATTGTTTGATCTCAACACTTTGATTTTCTTCCCTATTTGGTTCTCCACAAGAGATTTTAACTCTTGGAACTGCTTGAAGACCTATCCTTTGGTCTTCATGAAGAAAATCTAAGACTTCCTGGAGAATTCATCAATAAAAATGACATAATACTCAAAACCACTCAAAGATGTAGAATACATGGGACCACATACATCGAAATGAATCAGATCAATAATACCTGCTACTCTTATGTCACTGCTTGAAAATTAGTCTTGGTGTACTTCCCAAGAACACACCCCTTGCACACTTCCTGCTGCTCTGTAATGAACTCTGGCACTCCAATCACAATCTCCCTTAATATCCTCATAGCCCCATGGTGCAAATGGGCCATCCTCCTATGCCGTAACTCATAGAGTTCACTGCTGTCGGTAATATGCATCAATGCTATAGTAGGTTGAAACATGAGCTTGTATATATTCTCATACTGTATCCCAATCACTTTGGTCTATGTGAAACTGGATCCCTTAGGATAAAAGAACACATTCCCATCATGGAAGAATACCTCATATCCTCTATCCTCAATAGTGGAAACTGACACCAAGTTCTTCTTCAAGCCTGAAACATATAGAACATCTCTCAACAACATGGGAGGTAGAGACTCCCTTTGAAATGATATTGTCCCACTACCAACTGCCTTAACCACTAAGTCATCTCGAAGAACCACCTCCAAATCCCCAATCTTTGTAATATCTATGAAATACTCATGAACACCTATCATATGGCGGGAGGCACCGCTATCATTGTACTAAATACTAGTAGATGATTCACTAGAGGAAAGACACACAAACAATGAATACTCGTTCTTGAACCTATGGGTAAACTCCTTCACATCTGTTGAAGTTGCAAATTGCTTCTTCTTCTTATTAGGACACTGTCCAGCATAGTGTCCAAACTTGTGACATACAAAGCACTTGACTTTGCTCATGTCCTTCTTCCCTTCACCTTTCTGCTTGTTCCTACCCTTGGAACCCTTTTTGGACTTGTTCTTTCCTTTAGCTACAAGTGCCACATTCTCCTCTTCTTTACCTCTGGATGAAATCCCATGCAAATATCCTCTTTGATTTTCCTCTTGAATTAAGACATCCCAAAGATGATCCCACTTGGGAAGTTTCTCCCTTGACTTAATTCCCTCAACAAAGGCAACCCATTGTTTGGTCACCCCATTCAAAGCAATCCTCACAAGTTCACTGTCAGAAAAAACCTCCCCAACAACACCAAATTCATCCCTCATTTGATTTAGCTTGGTAAGATAGTGTTGTGGCTCACCTCCCACAACGACCCATTTTTTTTTTTATATGGGTCCCTCTTTTTATTCCTAAATTTTTCCTACAAGGCATACATTCCTGCTTCACTAAGAAGATATGAGCTTAGGTTTTTTTTTTCTATCACTTATACAATTTATGCATTCGTTGTGAATAACAACCCTTTAGATGCAGTCATAAACAATCCCCTTGATAATGCACTCTTCAACCTCTCCTCCCCAATTTTATTATTCTTCTCCTTCACAGTAAAGACCCAATCCCTGATTTTACTTAGCCGACATGATTCATCTCACTCTTCTACCCTTCACCTAAGTCGTAATCGATTCAAAACAAACCTCACACCATATTTTATTCTGACATAATCCTTTCCAATATTCTAATCGGAAAAGATTCTTTCATAATCATCTTCATTGGAGTATTTCACTCCACACACCACCCAGAACTCCGACCATCGCACTCCAATAGCTTTGACACATCAACTTCACTCCTTACATAACATCCCATGGATAGGTGGATTCAAACCTATCTTATCTTGACCCCCCCGAGTTACTATGACTTGTCCGATCACTACCTCCCCAAGTGGCATCGTAAGATTGTACCTTTTTTTTCCCCATTTATCAATCTTCAATAAATTGCCTTTTATTTCTTTTGGGGCTCGTCACTACCCCAAGGGATCGAAAAAATATTCCTTTGATATCATCCTTGTTGGAGTCCATTTCGTTCCTCATCCTCTCGAACTCTGAAACTCTAACTTTGACAACCTTTTCGAGCCCTCCCACTTGCGCGTCTGGCACATTCTCCCAGGATTAAGGTATATTCTTTCGATACTGCTTCTATCAGAGTTCAAACCTTTCCTCATCCCATGGAACTCCGATGGATTTTCTCCAAAGTCTTGCAAAGAGTACGCTCGACACACCTTTTTAGAAAAGGGAATATTCTTTCTGTTAACCCTCAAATCACCAATACAAGCCATTAATATCTTTGCTTCCTTGAATCCTCATCTTCTTTTCCATTTTCTTTCCTTATCCTTCAATTCTTGTTGCTTTTATAACGTTTTCAAACTTCCTTGATTTATTTTTATGATTGTATCTTTTATTGTGGTTTCATTTGTTTAAGGTTTCGATTGAGTTTTTGAAGAATGGTGTTTACCATAATGATGAATTGGAGGCATTTCATGAATGCTAGTTGAACATTTCTCCACTATATAAAAATCTATTACAAAATCTTTGCGTAGCACATGCATTAAAATGAGGTTGCATAAAAGTGCTACAAAATGATTTCACAGTGTCTTGTGTGGGAAGACATAGCTAATCAATTAGCTTATCTCCAAATAGTGTTACTCTGCATTTTGGGAAATCCAAGGGTTAGCTATTTTATGAAATCTGTGGAGGGTGTTTGCCATACCTTCTGTTTCTTCTTCATATTTGATACATGTTCAAGATTTTGTCTTTGCAAGATGGTCAGGGGTGGAAAAATAATTATTATAGATGAATGTGGAATGGAGAGTCCATATCATCATGAAATGTATAATTCTAGCATTCAATTCCATCATTTCTACAAGACAAATCAATCTCAAAACTGATTGCAACAAAAAACAAAGTATTTTTTAGGTTTGTTTGAGATAGAAACTTCAAACATGGATTCCGAGAATATGGAGATGAATTTCAAAAACCAGAAGGAGGTTTTTCTCAAGAAACATATCTTCTACAAAAACCTCTCTCAAAATTGCAACAGGTGTTATGGTTTAATTTTTAAAATGCGCTACGAAATGATTTTGCAATGCTCTGCTACGATTTTCCCTGTTTTTGTCATTGAATTCAGGCGTAATTTTCGAACAGTTGGAGAGGAATATGGAAAATCCTAGAGAGGATTTTTTCACTAATGGACCTAATAATAAAAGCCTCTCTCAGTTTTTTCATATCTATTATGGTTTGGGAGATTCAAAGTGGTTTCTAGGCCCCATTTTCGGAAATTCACGAGGTTTTCTTTTGCAAAAATATCTACTCCAGCTAATCTCCTAGTTTTTAGGGATTTTAGAATCAAATGTTTCGATGATTTGAGGATTCGTTGCATCATATTTATGAAAGGATAGGCTCCTTAACCTCTTTTTTTAGTATATGTCTAAGGAAGCATATTTCACTCAGATTTGTTTCCAGATTTGGTGTTTTAGTTACTAAATTTCACGAGGATAGCCACAAATTCGAATTGGCTTCCTTGATCTCTTGATGTAATGGATAGAGATGAGAAATGTAATCCTTTTTCTATAAAAAAATGGGAATAAGGAAGCATGAAGAGGGGGGAATTTTGAGAAAAACAAGAAACTATGAAAGTGAAGTTTTATTTTCATGAACTTAATAATATTTCAGCAGCTTATCTTTACATGAGATCTATTCATGCTTATGGTCAGTTATTCTTTATATCTCTGTCAATATTTATTCAAATACTATATGTGTGATTTGTATACCAAGTTGTCAAAGTGAAATGATAATGATTGAGATAGCAATGATGTTTTAATTCACCTATTTCATGTTATAGTATTTGATGTTATCTTTGCTTCAGATTTTGAATTACCATCTTTAAAACTCGAAGATCTTATGCATATGGACAAATTGTTTATGTGTTCTTCTCTTTTTCTTCTTTAATGATTTTTTAATTATGATTGATCCGAGGATGAAAGCCTTGTGTGTTGATTTGAAGTGTTGAAAGACTAAAAGCATCTGAATTTTTTTCTTAGATAAGTGATACAACCTTTCCCTCACAGTTTGATTGTACCCCAAAGACCAACCTTATCATCCTTTATATATAAACCAAAATACAAACAAAATCCTATCTTTTAAGTGCACCGGCTCTGGCCTTCTTAGCAGTCAAGGGACTGACCTTGGTGATAAATTTTTCTGGTGCCGTTGTCGGGGATGGAAGTGAAGATATCTTCCCTGGGAGAACGACAACGAAGAGATCTAGCTTTGGATGGTGAATTGAAGTTGGACACCTTATGATTGCTCATCTTTCACCATGGTGACTCCACTGTTCAAAGATTCATGGGCGACTCCCCTAGTTCAAGATCCAGAATGGCATCAAATGATCAAATGAAAGCCATTGTGGCTGCAAGGTTTGCTCCTTTGAATTTTGCTGATATTGACAATTTTCCTAATGTTGTTCCTTCTATGGATATTTGGGGAGACTGCCTTCCATGGTTCAGAGAAAGAAAGGAGGATAATCCTTCAGATCACCTCGTCATATTTCATCAATGTATGGCTCAGCTAAATATACATTAGGAAGATGTGTTCATGAAAATGTTTGTGTACTCATTAGAAGGGGATGTTCGTGAATGGTACTAATCTTTGCCTCCTTCTAGCATATCTTCTTTAAAGAATTTCATATAACATTCCATCATCAATGTGAAAGGTATTTTTCCCAGGAACTTCTTCTTGAGCATTGTTGTGAAGAATTTGATTTAGATATTCAACACATTTATTCTTTTAGTAGTGAGGATGGAAGTGAATATATTAATGAAGATATGGAGGAAAATCAAATTCTTTCTATTGCTACTTCCCAAGAATAAGATCTTCAAGATATAATTGATGGTAATATCGATGATTGCATAGCTATGGATGCTTTAGATCTTGTTCCTTAAGTACTTGCTTCTTCAAATTTAGACAAGGAGGATGATAATGTTGAGGAAGAATATGATGTTGTTAGAAATATGTTTCAAGATCATATTACCGATGATAGTTTCCAGAAATCTTCATCTTTGTCATTAGAATTTTCTCATGCTGCTCTCATTTTTGATGAACATGATGATCATCTCGAAATTCTAGATCTAGATTTTTATGATGTGGCAGAATATGATCAATAGATTCATGAAGACATTGAGTCCATTATTCATGAATATACAGAGCTGGTGTATGAAAACTATGTATATGAAGGCAGCATGGAAGAGGAGGATCAACTTCTTGATTTTCATGATGACATTGTTGTTGTTGTTGTTGTTCAAGAAAATTATGAGCAGATTCAGGATGACCTTGATGCCTTTGATTGCCAATTCTTGAATAATCTGCATGCTCTCTTTCCTGCAGAGGAACAATGTGACCTTTGTATAAGCTGGAGATGCAGTACAATTTGCAGGACCTAGTGGCCATTTACATGGAGTCATGGTTTTCAGAAAATTTCAGCCTTGCAAAGTTTGGAATCAAAATGGATTGTGGTTGTAAGTATGTGTTGCAAATTTAATTTTTTATACAAATGTTTAATTCTTCTTTGACTTCTATATGCATGCAATAAGCTCTTACATTCGGTTGTATGCTATTATGGCTTCATTAGAAGCATGATACATGTGATTAGTTTGCTTCTGCCACTTAGAAGTGGGAGTAAGCAGTGTGTGAAATAAGCTTGTATTCGAGCATTAGTTTGCAGTGGTTTGTTGAATTTTTAGATTCAATTTGTTTTCAGTTCTTTTGAGAATTATATTAGATGTTGAATGATGACTCCACTAGCCCAATGGATTAGGCACAACACAAAAATTGTGGATGTTCACATAGCAGAAGGTTTGCAAGGTCGAGTTGCACAGATGAAAAAGCACAGGGGTATATAGTTCTTGGTATTTTCCAAGGAAAACCCCATCCTTAGATGGATCCAGTGTTAACCCTAAAATCACCAATACAAGCCATTACTATCTTTGCTGCCTTGAATCCTCATCTTCTTTGCCATTTTCTTTCCTTATCCTTCAATTCTTGTTGCTTTTATAACGTTTTCAAACTTCCTTGATTTATTTTTATGATTGTATTTTTTTTTTATTGTGGTTTCATTTGTTTAAGGTTTTGATTGAGTTTGTGAAGAATGATGTTCACCATAATGCTGAATTGGAGGCATTTCATGAATGCTAGTTGAAAGTTTCTCCACTATATAAAAATCTGCTACAAAATCTTTGTGTAACACATGTATTAAAATGAGGTTGCATAAAAGCGCTACGAAATGATTTCACGGTGTCTTGAGTGAGAAGACATAGCTAATAAATTAGCTTACCTCCAAATAGTGTTACTCTTAATTTTGTGAAAGCCAAGGGTTATCTATTTTATGAAATTTGTGGAGGGTGTTTACCATACCTTCCGTTTCTTCTTCATATTTGATACTTGTTCGAGATTTTGGCTTTGCAAGATGGTCAGGGGTGGAAAAAGAAGTATTATAGATGACTATGGAATGGAGATTTCATATAATCATGAAATATATAATTCCATCATTCAATTCCATCATTTCTACAAGACAAATCAATCTCAAAACTGATGGCAACCAAAAACAAAGTATTTTTTAGGCCTGTTTGAGATAGAAACTTCAAACATGGATTCCGAGAATCTGGAGATGAATTTCAAAAACCCGAAGGAGATTTTTCTCAAGAACCATATCTTCTACAAAAACCTCTCTCAAAATTGCAACATGTGTTATGGTTTAATTTTTAAAATGTGCTACAAAATGATTCTGCAACGCTCTGTTACGATTTTCCCTATTTTTGTCATTGAATTCAGGTGTAATTTTCGAACAGTTGGAGAGGAATATGGAAAATACCAGAGAGGCTTTTGTCACTAATGGAACTAATAATAAAATCCTCTCTCAGGTTTTTCATATCTATTACGGTTTTGGAGATTCAAAGTGGTTTCTAGGCCCTATTTTTCAGAATTTTTCAGAAATTCGCAAGGTTTTCTTTGGCAAAAATATCTACTCCAGCTAATCTCCTAGTTTTTAGGGATTTTGGAATCAAATGTTTCGATGCTTTGAGTATTTTTTGCATCATATTTATGAAAGGATATGCTCCTTAACCTCTTTTTCTATTATATGGCTAAGGAAGCATATTTCACTCATATTTGGTGTTTTGGTTACTAAATTTCATTAGGATAATCACACATTCTAATTGGCTTCCTTGATCTCTTGATGTAATGGATAGAACTGAGAAATGTAATCCTTTTCTATAAAAAAATTGGAAGAAGGAAGCATGAAGAGGGGGAAATTTTGAGAAAAACAGGAAACTGTGAAAGTGAAGTTGTATTTTCATGAACTTAATAATATTTCAGCAGCTTATCTTTACATGAGATCTATTCATGCTTATGGTTAGTTCTTCTTTACATCTCTATCAATCTTTATTCAAATAATGTATGTGTGATTTGTATATCAAGTTGTCAAAGTGAAATGGTAATGAATGAGATAACAATGCTGTTTTAATTCACCTATTTCATGTTATAGTATTTGATGTTATCTTTGCTTCAGATTTTGAATTACCATCTTTAAAACCTGAAGACATTCTGCATATGGACAAATTGTTTATGTGTTCTTCTCTTTTTCTTCTTTAATGATTTTTTACTTATGACTGATCTAAGGATGAAAGCCTTGTTTGTTGATTTGAAGTGTTGAAATCCTAAAAGCATTTGAACTTTTTGCTTAGATAAGTGATACAACATTTCCCTCACAGTTTGATTGTACCCCAAAGACCAAAATTATCATCCTTTATCTATAAACCAAAATACAAACAAAATCCTATCTTTTAAGTGCACCAACTCTGGCCTTCTGAGCAGTCAGGGGGTTGACCTTGGTGACAAAACTTGCGATGCCTTTTCTTCGAGGTTTAGTTTGAACCTCACCCTGACAACCTCCGATGCCAAGACTCTGATAGGTCCCATCATCCCCACAACACTGCATACTTGTCAGGTCAGTACATTTTTCTAAAGAAAAGAGAATATGCTTTCAATACCCCTCCCATCGGAGCTCGAATTAATTTGCGATCCTTCCCTCTCTGAATGCATGACTCTGATAGTTGTCTCATTTTTTAACCTCAACCTTTTGCCACCTCTGATACACGAATCCATGCAATTTCCACCCTTAGTGAGCATTAATGACAAATATTAAGGCCATATTTAGAAATGATTCTTGTACACACCCGAGTTATGACACATTTACGATTATGTAATGTGCGTTATGAGCTATAAACTGCCTTCTTCAAACATATATTATGTGATAAGTTTGCAAAGATTTTATTTTGTCTTGATTTTTTACTGAGTATTACCACAGAGTTACTGTAGCCGCTTAATCACATGTAGCCCCTTTTTGTATTTTAAAAGTTTTTGTTGTTACAGTTAACACATTAGGTTTATTAGGCTGATACTCATTTCAATGTGGTAATACACGAACAATTGATAATCAATCACTACAAGCCAAAATCCTAAAAGACCAAAGGGATCGGTTTACTTCCAGCCAACTGCAGGACCTAAACCATTGTCTCGACCAGTTGAAGTGTTGGTGACTGGAACTAATCACCACAAGTGAAGAGCACTGCCCTGTTTATGAAGAAATCTACAGGATATTCAATTCTGCAGATTTCCTCGCAGATGACGAGAATTTGGGAGTTTACCAAAATATCCCAAGAAGAAAAATCCTTCTAGTAGTTTCTCGACCACTGTTTTTCCGAAACAACAAGGTAGCACAATGGTGCCTCAAAAAAATTGATATAACAACAACGACCATCATGAGAAAATAAGGGAAGCGGGTAACGTCCCTAAGACCCGAAAACATTGACTCCATATATCATCTTCCCAATCCCACATGCTCTCTAAATGAACCATTCTTAAAAGGGTTTGCCCAAGTAAGCAACAAACCAATGAAGAAAATGAAACAATGGTGGGCCGATGAAGACAAGACACTCAAACAAGACCAAAAATTAGTTGCCACTCACAGGCTTAAGACACACTACAAAATGCTGGTAGCCATGCTTTGCCGAATATATAGAGAAGAAAAGAGCACACATTTTCATATCAATTGGTTTACTTTGGCACACACCGCCATCAGTCGTCAAGATGGGGAAAGTATGCAATTGGACTGACATCCTGGATCTCAACATATGTCTACAAATGAAGAATCTCCTAGGTATGAAGAAACCTTGTTTTTATATTTCGGCCTACATGATTGATGCCATCTACTCCTCTGTATAGTTTGTTGACTTGGGTGGAACCTAGACCGAAACCAACCCCCCCATCCATGTATACTGCTCTCAGTTATGAGGCATTAATTACATAAATCACTTTTATGACATATGCAATCTTTTCCTATCCCCTCTACACTCTATTATGTTTTGTTTCCCTAGACACAAAATCTCCTTCGAATCCAGGAATGCGATGAAAGGGGTAGCTGACTAGTTTCTCTATAAATATTATTCATATATAAGGGTGTATGAAACCATTGGAGCCCCACACCTTTTACCCTACTTCATCCCAGACCATTTTTTTATGAGGGAGATTGCATACCAAACCATGGGGTCAGGGGTCATTGCACTATTGCAAATTAGCATAAAAAAACTTTGGTGAGTTTTCCCTATCCACATCAGAAGTTACACCATTTTCAATAGTCAACATGAAAGGAAATAAGCAAAGGCCCTACAAGAGTTAATCCTATGCCTAGGAGAACTCAAAGGCCATGATCCTCACGAGCTTGCACTCATCCATGTTGGGGGTTTTTTATTCCAACATCCACGTGGTCGATTTTGAAGAGGACAAGTTTAATGGAACACTCTCTTATGATGAAGTCTTGCATCAGTTACCCCATGATGCTGCCAAGAGAGAATTTGGACATGAACAAGAAGAGATTAAGAGGGAAACTCTAAACCAGTTCTAGAGATTGCTTCAGTAAGAGCAAGACACTGACATCACCAGAGAGTAGGATAAAACCAAGAAGGAAGAAACGATGGGACAAAATAGACTCCAAGCTGAGCAGGATTACCAGAGAAGGAAAGCTGAGGAGGCAAAGAGAAAAAAATAACGTGAGCACATGGCGTAATAGGTTGCGCTTAAAAATAATAAAGAAGAAGAAGCCAAATCCAAGAAATTGGCTGATGAGATAAAAGCCAAGATGTTGTCTGATGAAGTAGAAGACAAGAGGTTGGATGATGAGGCAGAGACAAAATGAGTAGCTAATGAAGTTGAAGCTAAGAAGAAGGAGGATGAGCTATTGAATCAACACCAATTGCAGAATTTAAGCCAGACCCCTAACACTCCATCAACACCCAATCTGGGCATTGTGAATATTCTCCCTCAAGAATACACTCCCATAAGTACTATTCCATGCGATTTCTCCTTCTCCTCCTAGGCCCTAAATTTTGAGGTATCTGTAGTAGAAATTGGTGACAACTACTTTGATAACATGACAAGAAGTATCAAAAAGAGATCATCCAAGAGGAAAAGAGGAGAATACACGAGGTCAAAATTGTTTGTAATGAGAGTAGTTGAATGGAAAGCAGAGCCTGATCTTGAAGAAAATGTGGTTCAAGCAGCTTTTACACTCAACACTTTTGTAGGGATAAATGGCTCATATATCCTTGAGTTAACCAACACCCTCAACACTTCCAAGAATATAGTCATCGAACTGGATATAGAGATGAAATATGTGAAGGACATGCTTACCATAGATTTCCAAAAAATGCAAAAGAAACTAACAATATCAATACAAAAAAGATGAACAAAGATTTGCAAGCTCAAAGAGACCAGAGGAATGCAGAATTCGAGAAAAGGATGAAAATCTAACCAGAAACCCATAACAACGAGTTAGAGGTAGAAAAACAGAAACTCAAGACAACCATAGAAGAGACCAGAGCATCAACATGTACTGTAGAATCTATCAAGGCACATGCATTGGTATTGAGTGAAGAAATCGTGGTGAGAACTAATGAACTCTTCGATCTACTAAATAGTTGTTGACGCTTGAATCCGTCAGAACCAAAAAAACAACCTCACGGGGATACAAATCCCCCTGCATTTTTATAGAGGTAGTACTCCTCTTTAGTTTCGAGATTTTCTTAGAATTCTAGATTTAAAAAAACTATATAGGACCTTGAGGAAGTCTGCCATGATATTCAATGAAATATAAAGATTACAGGAAAATAGAAAGGAAGAAAAGTTTTGTTTTCAAAGACAATGCCTGAGAGATGACCAGGAACCTCACACTTCATATACTTGAAAAAAACAAACAATATTTCCTCACATCCATCATAGTTAAACTAAAGATTTCTGATCACATAAAATAAAAGAAGATGGTATGCATGCATAAGAGAACTTTAATAGAGTAAAACATGGGGAGCTCAAATAAAGATAATGATAGATCAATCTCAAATACTTTATACTCAAAATTTAGAGTTATAAAATACAGTCAAAACTGATCCCGAAATAGTTCTCTTGGGATTTTTGAAAAATATAGAGTATGTTACAAAGCCTTGAAATTAAAATGCGTTTGTCCTTAGGACTGGGATTGGGGCTCCCACAGACCATAAAACAAATATAAACAAGAATTAAGTTGTAGAAAGAAGATGGTGAGTGATGATAGAGTAGCAAGACCTGGAAAAGAAGATAGGGAGAAGTTATCAGATTTCGGTTAAACCTTTCTAATCAAAGAAGCAGAGTAACTAGATGAAAACCTGATAAAGAAAGCAAGATACGATCAACATGAACTTACTATGATGGTCTCTCTCCTCATTCACTTTCTTTTTGTTGTCCTTTTATTGTCTTCATTGACGGTTATAGGAACCATATTAATTGCTTCTTGCCCTTCTTTAGTTAATTTGTCAATTGCCTTTTAAAACCAATCTTCAATGTATTTTTTCATTGGTGAGACGCTTATTTCATGCTTGATTTTATTGTTGAATAATTCACCTTCCAAGTCTCTTAAGTCATGAGAAATACCATGTATTTCCTCCTCGATATCTTGATTTTTTCTAGAGTAATCAACTAGGCAATTGTCTATTTCTTCTTCATTATATTCGAGTAGGCCACAAAAAATTTCAGTTAATAATCCCTTAAATATCTCAACTTGTTCGTTAAATTGTTGCTTTGTTAGAAACATTGAATTGCGAATTAAATTAGGGTCTTGTACCTTGTTAGTTCCTCTTGCTATATATATCTATGTAAGTCTTTTAAACAATTCTTCTCTTTTTAGTATGGCTTTGCTACATGCTTGGACAATGTTACTCAAATTCTTAAGAGTTTCCTTCCAACAAGGATTTAGCTGTTTTATTCGACTTGGAGAAGGATAATCTTCTTCTCTTCTTTTCAAATCTGTCATGTTTGAGACTTTAATTACAAATGGTAAGACAACATCGGTGTAGAAACCTTATTCGTTATTTAAATCATCTTGAAGATACTCATGAAAGGCATGTGCCCTTGATCCAAAAGAAACAATATTTTTTGACACCTCCCATGCTTCTATTATTAGTGCCATTCCCTTCTTAATATTTTTTTCTACATAACTTCGGACTGTTGTGAGTAGACTTGAAGATCCTTTCAACTTAATGGTTTGTGTGGTTGGTTTGACCATTGATAAAGGACTTGATAGGAATGGAAGAGGCATCAAGGCATTTTCCAATTCTCTAATCCTTTCTTTTAACTTGGTGTTTTCAGCTTCCAATCCATCAATAGAATCGTCAAGAGCATCCCCGGTTGCCTTGTGAATTTTAGAGATCAGGGACATATGCATGTCTTTCAGGTCAACCTATGAGCAAGATTTTCCTTTTTTAATTTTTCTGATCACCTCTTTCTAGAATCAATTTTTTAGACTCCTTATCAAAAATAACACTTTGAAAATGAAGGATTCCTCTTCACTAAAAGTCTCATTTTCAACAACTTCCAATAAAAATTTTGTTGAGTTATATTTTCCGGCTGTTCCATTGCGGGAAACACTTTCTCAATATCCACCTCTAGCTCCATGTTATCCAGAGAAAATCTTTGGATGTTGTTTTCTATAAGGTTTTCCTCTTCCTCTTGTATTAAGTTCTTCCTTTTCTTTCTCACAGGTAACTTATGTGAATTCTCGATTTTCCTAGGGGTAGGATTCTTCTCTCCTCCACCTCTTGAACTACTGTTGGAAATCCTTCTAACTGGGTGAGCCATTGGAAGATTGCTCCGAGATGTGGTAGTTTTGGGAGTAACAATTGGAGACTGGGCACTCCTTTCATTGGGACCCCTTCCTTTTTGCTTATAAAACTCATTAGTATTGCGTATTATTTCTAGGTCACCTACTTCGTGTACAAGAATACTTTGGTTGTTACCTTCTTCTTCTTCATTCAAGGTATTCTGGATGAACGTGTTACTGAATCCCGCCAAAAGCATGTGTTCTACAAAGATTTTGTTAGGATCAAAGCCCTTGATATTTCCAGCATAATTTAAGTTCGCATTGTTGAAATGGCTTGAAAACTCGTCAATTTTATTTATGTTTCTGAAAATAAAATCTCCAATCTTCCATGGAAAGGGGATACATTTTTTTTCCTTTTTTCATGGAGAAAATGTAGCCAGAAGTTGTATTTCCTTGCCACCTCTATAATAAATAGTTTTTTAGATACATGATATGGAGGAAAAGAGAGATTTTCTTTGGAACAAAATATCCTTATGACACTGTGATTTTCCATTTGTTATATTGTTCCCTTTTTCTAAGAATTTGTTAGCTTGGTCAGATATCCTTGGAGCATTTTCACCAAACATCAACCCTTTGAAGATTGAGACAAACTCATTGTAAACTTCGTAAAAATACAGAGAGGTCTTATGTCTCCACAATTCTTGATACCAGAAGGTAAATGGATCTATTTCATAGTTCACCCTCTTACTTATAGTCAAGTTTGGAAATTGACAACAATACACTATAGCAAATACCAAATAGTAAGCCATACATAATTTTTTATCCCTTTTATAGTGTAACTGGGATGAGATTTCGATATAAATCAATTTTCCCTAGTCAAAGATGGCATGTTATTTCATTGTAAAATAGAAAATATATAAAATCATGCAAGAGATGGTAGCAGTGCTTCCTAACCTATCAACCTGGTGAACAATCACGCAATTTATCGAAAGGGATTTTTAAAAGACTCGACTTGGACCCTGGTTATGTCTTCTGGAATAGACGCAGGATTCCCTAGTATGGTCACGAGGAGTTCAATAATTTTTCGGAAAGATCAACTTTGTATGAACATTTTTCCCTGACTATGCAAGTATTGTTAAGCAGATCAATTTATTGTTGAAAAAGGACCAAAGGTTTGAATGGACCGTGGATACACAAGAATCTTTTAATAATTAAAAAAAAGAAATCACTACAACTCCAGTCCTTATTAACCCAACTTTTCAAAGAGACTTCATCATTTATTTGTTCACTACAGAAATGGTTGTTGCATCTATTCTTACTCAGAGGAATACCAAGGGTGACAAACTGACGATTAGCTTCATGAGAAAGACCCTTCATGATTATGAATTGAGATATTCAAAATTGGAGAAATAAGCCCTATCTCTTGTGAAGGCAGTGGCACACTTTCAGACTTACATATTCAATTCTCATGCCATTGCTTATGTTCAATCCTCTCCCGTGAAGATGATTTTAAATCAACAATTAAGAGTAGGAAAATGGGCAAATTGGCTAGCAAAAATTCAAGAATATGACATTGAAATTAAACCTTTAAAGGAAATCAAAGGACAAGGTTTATGTAAACTCATTGCAAATAGTGATTCTTTGGATGGAATGATTTCAATCTCAGTAGGAGAACCCATCACAGATTCAGAATGGTATAGAGATATTATGTTCTACTTGAGGTCTGGACAATTTTCAAGCACCATGAACCCTAAAGAGCGAAGAACATTGAAGATGAAGTCGAGTCAATATGTGATGATTGTTGATATATTACTCAGGAGGAACTATGGTGGTATATTGCTAAGATGTGTTGATGAAATAATTCCATGAAGGAATATGTGGTGGACATTTTGCGCCTACTGCCACTGCCCATAATATAATAAGAGATGGGTTTGACTGGCCATCATTTTTTAAAGACTCATACGCTACAATAAGGAAATGTGTATCTTGTCAATAATTTTCAGAAAAAATGAAAATATGTGCAATGCCATTACAACCTATATTTGTAGAACAACCATTTTCCCAATGGGGACTTGTGGTCATTGGACCAATAAACCCAAAGTCAAGCAAAGGATATATATATATTCTCACCACTATAGATTATTTTACAAAGTGGCCAGAAGCAGTGATATTAAAAAGGGCCAATTTTGAAGAGTTGATTAAGTTTCTCAAAGATAATATTTTATCAAGATTCGGTGTCCCAGAAAAATTCATCACTGATAATGGGTTGATTTTCATTGGCTCAAAATTTACATAATTTTTTGGAGAATATGGAATTGTTATGGGGCAATCATCAAACTATTATCCACAAGGGAATGGTCTTGTAGAATCCACCAATAAGACTCTCATTCATATATTGAAGAAAATTGTTGATAAGAACCAAGGAAATTGGCATTTAAAGTTGACCGCTGCATTGTAGGCAAGAAGAATGACTCTGAAAGACAACACTTGGATGCCTCCATATACATTGGTTTATGGGAAAGAAGAAAAAATGCCAATCAACCTTGAGCTGAATGCCTTGAATTTTGTAGTCAATACAAAGCATGCAAAATATTTTTCAAGTATGCAAAAGAGGGTTAATCAGTTATTGAAATTGGAGGAAGAATGAAGTAAATCCATGAATATAACTTATTAGAGACAACAAAGTATCAAAAGATATTTTGACCAGAATACAATTCTAAATAATTTTCAGAAGGGCGAATTGGTGTTACTCTCGAACAAAGCTAAGGAGAAACCATCAGTGCACACAAAATTCGAAGCACTCTGGATTGGACCGTACATCATTGAAAAAATCATGGGTTTTAATTCTTATATGCTCAAAGATATGAAGGGTAAAATATTATTATTGCTTGTTAATGAGAAACATTTGAAAGGTTTCTTCACCTGGAATTTTCTCATTTCCTTGTACATAATTTTATTTTATTTAGTTTGTATATTTTTATCATTGACTCCATAGCCCAATGGATGGAAGCACCTGTCATGAAGATTCTGGATTCTTGACAACCCACAAGGGGTTATCATCCCACAGTTGGAGCCAGTTATTGAGATCATTTCCTTTTTCTGAAATTTTCTTCCCCTTTCTATTTTCCCAACTTATTTTTTCCATTTTTTCCCCTCTTCTATACCTACCCTTGTTTCCCTCTTTCCTTTTCCCCTTCTTCTATCCCTTTCTAGTTACCATACTTAGTCGTATTTCAAAAATTGGTGGGTTCGCAGGTAGGCGGGTTGGTGGGCCTTCATCCCCATCCAATTTCCTATGTCATAAGTTCGACTGACCACCTTACTACATTATACTTAGCCATTTTTTCCAACTTCTCGGGTTCTTGGGTTCGAGCCTTCATTCTCCAAGTTCCACGATCTCCACTTTGCACCCAAAATTCCATGATCCACATTACAACCATAAGATTTTTCACGGGTCCCGAGCCCTTAAAGTATTTTATTTCTTTTGTATGCAACTTTGACCGACTGCCTTTCTACACTTAACTTATTTTTGATCATCCATAACCACGGGTTCTCGGCTTGGTGGGTTCCCAACTTGGCAGGTTCATGAAAAACTTCATATTCAAATTTTCTCTTGTCCGTCCCCGCGATTCTTGTGCTTTTCCCAATATGCATTAAATGTTGTTTAATGATAACAACTGATTGTGCAAGCTCCGAAAGGATTCTCATTGATGGTGAAAGACTCGAGGAGATTAGTCATTAAATTGCATTAATTCACCATTTTCCAAAGGATTATATTATTTTCATCTCTCCAAAAATATTTATTTCAAGTGATTATCCAACTAAAAAATAACTCTCGTCAACCTAATGGAAGCAACAACTAGACAACAATTTTGTGGTGATACTTTAAATATCTTTGGTCATGAAGACCATAACTTTCAGTGGTCCAAAGAATATTCATATTATTCCTCTCCTCCTGCACAAAAAGACGTAATCTAGGCATCCATAATCGCTCGTGTAGGGTGTGTTCCTGAGGTTTTTGACTGTCAAGAACTTTTTGTAAGGTGTGTGGAGAAGTACGTGCCAAGCCAGAGAATTATGCAACTCCAATATTGTTCCCCCATTTCGCTTTCACCTAAAGTTTTTTGTAATATGTTGAAGCTCCCATAGCCAACCCTTCAAAGGAGAAGAATGCAGATATTTTTTGTAGGAATATAACAATGGCCTTGACCTCCTGCCTGAATATTTGGAGAATACTGCGTCTATTCCAGAAGACATAACCAGGATCTAGATCGACTCTTTCAAAAAACCCTTTCAGAAAATTGCGTGGTTCTTCACCAGGTTGACAGGTTAGGAAAGCATTGCTACCATATATCGCATGATTTTATATATTTTATATTTTACAGTGAAAGAACATGCCATCTTTGACTGGGGAAAATTGATTTCTATCAAAATCTCATCCTAGTTATCACACTATAAAAGGGACAAAAAATTATTTATGGCTTCCTATTTGGTATTTTCTATAGTGTATTGTTGTCAATTTCCAAACTTGACTATAAGTAAGAGGGTGAATTGTAAAATAGATCCAGTTACCTTCTGGTATCATGCATTGTGAAGTCATAAGACCTCTTTGTATTTTTACGAAGTTTACAATGATTTTGTCTCAGTCTTCAAAGGGTTGTTGTTTGGTGAAAATACTCCAAGGATATCTGACTAGGCTAAAAAATTCTTAGAGAAAAAGGGAACGATAGAACAAATGGAAAATCACAGTGTCATAAGGATATTCTGTTCCAAAGAAAATTCCTCTTTTCTTCCATATCATGTATCTGACAAATTATTTATTATAGAGGTGGAAAGACAATACAACTTCTGGCTACATTTTTTCCATTAAAAAAGGAAAAACAATTTATCCCCTTGCCATGGAAGATTGGAGATTTCATTTTCACAAACATAAATAAAATTCATGACTTTGCAAGCCATTTCAACAATGCAAACTTAAAGTATGCTGAAAAGATCAAGGGCTTTGATCCTAACAAAATATTTGTGGAACACATGATTTCAGTGGGATTCAATAACTCGTTCATCTAGACTACCTTGAATGAAGAAGAAGAAGGTAACAAGCAAAGTACTCATGTACACGAAGTAGGTCACTGAAAAACAATACTTAGTACTAATGAGTTTTATAAGAAAAAAGGAAAGGGTCCCAGTGAAAGGAGTGCCCAGTCTCCAGTTGTTACTACCAAAACTACCACATCCTGGAGAAATGCTCCAACGACTCACCCAGTTAGAAGGATTGCCAACAATAGTTCAAGCGGCAGAGGAAAGAAGAATCCCCCCCCGGGAAAATCGAGAATTCACATAAGTTACATGTGAGAAAGAAAATGAAGAACTTAATACAAGAGGAAGAGGACAACGACATCGAAATATTTTCTCTGGATAACATGGAGCTAGAGGTGCATATTGAGAAAATATTTCCCATGATGGAACAACCAGAAAATATAACTCAACAAAATTCTTTATTGGAAGTGGTTGCAAATGCGAATTTTAGTGAAGAGGAATCCTTCACTTTTCAAAGTTCTATTTTTGATAAGGAGTCTAAAAAATTGATTGTAGAGGTGATTAGAAAAATAAAAAGGGAAAATCTCACTCAGAGGTTGACCTAAAAGACATGCAACCATCCTAAATCTCAAAAATTCACAGAGCAACCGGGGATGCTCTTGATGGTTCTATTGATGGATTATAATCTGAAAATGCTAAGTTAAAAGAAATGACCAAAGAGTTGGAGAATGCCTTAATGCCTCTTCCAATCCTGGAAGGTCCTTTGTCAATGGTCAAACCATTGAAAAACCAACCACACCTGCCATTAAGTTGAAAGGATCTTCAATTCTACTCACAACGGTCCGAATTTATGTAGAAAAAAACATTAAGAAGAGAATGCCACTAATAACAAAAGCATGGGAGGTATAAAAAAATATTGTTTATTTTGGCTCAAGGGCACATGCCTTTCATGAGTATCTGCAAGTTGATTTAAAGAACGAATAAGGTTTCTACATTGAAGTTGTCTTACCATTTGGAATTAAAGTCTCAAACATGATAGAATTGAAAAGAGAATAGGATTTGCCTTCTCCAAGTCAAATAAAACAACTAAATGCTTGTTGGAAGGAAAATATTAAGAATTTTAGTAACATCGTCCAAGCATGCGATGAAGCCATACTAAAAAGAGAAGAAATATTTAAAAGACTTACAGAGATAGATCTAGAAGGAGGCACTAACGAGGTACAAGACCCTAAGTTAATTCTCAATTCAATTTTTCTAACAAAGAAACAATTTGAAGAACAAGTTGAGATATTTAAGGGGTTATCGACTAAAATATTTTATGGCATACTCAAATATAATGAAGAATAAATAGACAATTGGCTAGTTGATTATTCCGTGAAAAATCAAGATATTGAGGAGACAGTACATGGTATTTCTCATGAATTAAGAGACTTGGAAGGTGAAATATTCAACATTTAAATCATGCATGAAATAAATGTCGCACCAATGAAAAACTAGATTGGTTTAAAAATACAATTGAAAAATTAACCAAAGAAGGGCAAGAAATAGTTGAGACGGTTCCTATAACTGTCAATGAAGACAATAAAAGGAAAAAAAACAAGTAAGTGAATGATGAGAGATACCATCATAGTGAGTTCATGTTGATCATATCTTTCTTTCTTAATCAAATTTTCATCCAGTTACTCCGCTTCTTTGACTAGAAAGGTTTAACCGAAATATGATAACTTCTCCCTGTCTTCTTTTCCAGGTCTTGCTACTTTGTCATCACCCACCATCTTCTTTCTACAAATTACTTCTTGTTTATATTTTCTTTATGGCCCACGGAAGCCCCAATCCCAGTCCTAAGGACAAACATATTTAAATTTCAAGGCTTTGTAACAGACTCTATTTTTCATAAATTCCAAGAGAATTACTTCGGGATTAGTTTTGACTGTATTTTATAAATATGAGTTTTGAGTATAAAGTATTTGAGATTGATCTATCATTATCTTTACTTGAACTCCCCATGTTTTACTCTATTAAAGTTATCTTATGCATGTAGGCCATCTTCTTTTAGTTTACGTGATAAAAAATATTTAGTTTAATTATGATGGATGTGAGGAAATTTTGTCTATCTTTTTCAAGTATATGAAGTGTGAGGTTCCTCGTCATCTCTAAGGCACTCTCTTTGAAAAAAAACTTTTCTTCCTTTTTATTTTCCTGCAATCTTTATATTTCTTTGAATACCATGACGAACTTCCTCAATGTCCTATATTGTTTTTAAAAATATAGAATTCCTTTATAAAAACGCAGGGGGATTTGTATCCCCGTGAGGTTGTCCTTTTGGTCCTGACGGATTCAAGCATTAACAATAGAATATGGGTTGAGGGAGAGGAGAAACTCAGGATACAAAACACATTCGTAGAGAATCAAGAAAGGCATCAGGAAACAAGCAAAGCCTTGGAGAAAATGCTCAGTTGGTAGGATATGTACAAATCTCCACCTACCATGCTGTCAGTATATTTCAAGAAGGAGAAACTTAGATGACATATGCTCTTTAACACTTGCAGACCTCTCTTCAAGAGTGCACATATCACCCAAAAGACAACATTCGACACTTTCTATGTAGTAGTTCAAACGATCTCGTGGAAGAAGCAGGGGTATGACCAATGCAGTCCATTGACGAAACAACATCTTCCAACACAAGAATGGTCGAGGTGGAGGAACACAAGAAAACCAACCAGATGAACATTGAGAATATATGTCAATTTGAGAGAGAATCAATTGAATAACACCAATTGATACATGCCCAACTCACCCACGAAATCCAATTCTTTGTTAAGAACACAACAAAGCAATTATAACAAGAAGTATCCACCAAAGTTTGCAACAGAGAATCAGTCTTGGAAAGATTACAATCAAGAAAAATCGAAAGCATATTGAGAGATCATTCCATATGGAAAGAATATCAAGATCAACTACAAGAACATGGTATCTCATGATTACAAATTTCACAATTTCTTCCAGATGTTGCCTTCTTAAGTTATTATAATCCTATTTTTGAATTCAGAATATGAAGAGTTTCTTTTTGTAAAACAACCATGATTTCATGATTGGAAAGATAACGATTGTAAACAATCATTCTTCATTATAAAAGGGAAGACTGTCCATTTGAAAAGGCTTTTGGTTTCAGAATGTCACTAGACAATATTTTTACTGCAAGTTAATTTGAACTGGAAGACATTGTGTTGGAGATTATGGTGTCGATATGTATGAATATGATTATTCTATTTATGCATGTCTATTAATGTAGTATGTGAATATTGGTTTATGAATTATTTCTGAATTAATGTTTTCATTATTCACAGTTACTATGATTTTCTAAGCGAGTACAATGACAATATAATGCAGTTAACTAATAAATTACTTGATTCTAACTAATCATGTTGTTGAACTTACATGTTACTTGTATCATGAATTTCTTCTATGCAAGTAATATAAATATTTCATTGTACTCATCCTTGTTAGTTTTCTCCTGATCATGATAGGTTAGCTTAGAATTAAATAAAGACTGCATATTAGAATTGTAATATTTCATCTTAGATTAGAATTATTTCGTCATAATTTTCATTTTTAATTCATATGAGAACCTTCGGTTCTCAGATTCATATTTAGTTAGAATATTAGTTAGATCGGTAACCAGGCCAAAATTAATATGGTCAGCAATGCTATTCCAAACGAGAATGGGTCTAATCGATACTTTCCATCGGGCGTTTTCCCTCATCTAATTGAACGGGTCATCCTGGCTCGTCAATGGATAGGTGGAAACACTTTTTGTCTTGGTCATTTTAATGCTCTCTAGTTTCTCCTTCAATACCATTTTCTAATTTTCATTGGAACTCTGGTAAAGTAATTTGGTTAAGGACTCCCACATCTCATAGGCATTGGACTTCCCTATCACATGTGGAATCACATGGTCCTTAATGGCATCGAGGATAATTCTTTTATCCTTAATGTTCTTTTTGGTGTCGGTGGCCAAAAGAGTAGCATCCGTAGGCACCGTTACAAGATTCTTTTGTGATTTCTCCACAATATCGCACAACTCACACTCCTGCAGAAACAACACATTCCTATCCTTCCATGAGATCATTTTAGCAACTCCATCCAATTTGTCCTCAACCCTCAAATTGGTGGCCATCTACCCTCACAACTGAAACTCAAGTCCAAAAGTTTCATCCTGGTGAAGTACCTCCTCTTCTCAACAAAATATTTGTTCTTTGTGGCTGATATATTTATGCTCTTTCCCACTTTCCAGCTCTGATACCATGTAGAAAAATTCAGACCCCAACCCAGTTTCAAGTCTTAATGAGACAACACAGTTTAATGCCCAACCCACATTGCATTTACAATTGCAAATTAGTTAGCAGAAAACAAATAGCTCATAAACTGAAACACATGAAGTATGCTACAACCAATAACCATAAATAAAAACACACCTAGAAATGATAACACGAAGATTTTTCATCCAAAATAAGATCCTGAAAAACCCACAAGGGGAAAACCAGTGAGAGAAGGGAGGGTTTTTTTAATATCTAGATCTCAAAGAAAATTTCTTTTTATAGTAGATATATCATCAACAAAATTACACAAACTTATCTCAATATTTGTGCCAAGCATTTTCCTTGAAAATAGTGCCAAATATCCTTGAAAAAAGTGCCCAAAAATTTTGAACTGTATGGACCTCGTTTTTTGTGCCCATAGCTGTACGGACTGTACGAAAATTGTTGGATCATGTTGTCATTGATGCCAATGGTTTGATTATTTTGATGTCAAAGGATTGATGTCAAGTGATTGAGCGATTAATTGATGTCAAGTGATTGATTGATGTCAATGGATTGATTGATTGATAAGCTTGATTGATTGATGATTGATGAACAATGTATATGTATTGTCCTTGATGAGAATGATAGATGTCAAGTGGAAACCAATTGATGAATATTGATCAATGATTTTTCATTGATAAATAATGCATAGTTGATGTATATGATGCAGTGGTGGATTGATGCAAAGATGAATCATTATTGTCTTATCATGATTGATAAGGTGCACAAATGGATGAACTCCAAAGTGGTCCCCTTATGGTGAAATCCCTCACGGGAAGACACTTTGCTGATTGAGTTATCATAAAAGAATGGTTGGAGGACCCATACTTGTATTTGGAATAATGAGATGAATATAAATGAAGTTGTTGGTGAAACTGTCCTAGATGGATAGTACTTGTCATGCCATTTCCGGTGATATGTGAAATGTCACACACCTCCTCACGATTTGAGAGTTATGGCCTTACGAAGTTAGAGGACCCCCATATGAAGGCTTGAAGCCCCCAAGGTCAAAGAAGTCAAAGTGACCTAAAATAAAAAATCATTATTTAAATGATAAAGTAAAGTGACAAAGTCAAGGTGGATTATTTAAATAATAAAAAGAAGTGACAAAATCAAGAAAGAATATTTAAATGATAAAGTATTGGAGAACTTTCTATTTATGGAAAGTGGTTAACCCTA